>JAEIFT010000420.1:135000-142500 GCA_018904225.1 Lordiphosa mommai | reverse complement strand
TCAAGTTCTGGAAAAATTCCAAATTTGACTTCAAATCGATCACCCACTGTTTTCACACACACACACAGAGAGAGCAGTGTACACAACATTTGTAGGGACAGCTAGTTTGAAAGCCACTGCATTTCCTTTCCATCTCTTGTTTCCCACTCTGAAAAAAAGGCTTAAAAGCAATTTTGCGGCTAATAAATCCGATTTCCGTTTTGTTTCGAAATAAATGGCAAGGCGAGAGTGAGGCAGTTGCTTTTGGCGTAAGCGGAAATGGCTGTCCAGGGACGCAAAAGCATCTTCCGGATGTGGGGAATTAGCAACATCCTCCCACATTCCCACACACACACACACACACAGTGAAGCACTAAGCACCTGACCTCATTTTTGCAGCTAGTTTAAAATGCATTCACAATGACAATGTGACTCCTGGGCAATAAAACCCACACCCACACACACACGCAAAGGCTCGACTTACCTGTACATCAAAATTTTGCTGCTGTTGCAACAGATTGCCAGGAGATTCCATATGATTTGGTCCAGCTGCCTGATGATTCAACATGGGTGACTATAGAGATGTGATAATCATTGTGTAAGAATACAATTTGTTGGCTTAAGTGGGGGGTGTCACTTACCTGAGCTGCCATGGGCATACCACCGCCAACGCCGTTCATCATGGGCGGTTGCAATTGACTCATCTGTGCGGCCATTTGTTGATGTGCTGCATAGGCACCAGCCGCTGCATTACCACAACCACCAACATTGCCCGAATTAACACCACCACCCAGACCACCCATACCGACGCCCACACCTTGACCATGATCCATGAGCATGTGATTGAAGGGCGGCAATTGTGGGAAACCGCCATGCTGGTTGGGATCCAGAAGATTGGATGGACGTGGCAGGGTCTCTTCAGCGGGTGAGGGTTGACGAGAGCCGGGAGTGCGACTGAAAGAAAACGAAAAATGAAAATAAGTTTTGAAATATTAAGAATATATTGACAATGATTGGAGGTTGTACAGTTTGGAAAGCATTGATTCTGGTTTCCTTCAAATATTGAACACAATGTTAAGTTTCAAAAATTAACATTTCGGTTACAGTTTGTGTGTCATTGTCTAAGCATTCATATTCCAATATAAAAATCAGCCAAAAACATTTATATTTTATTTTAATGAACGCATCTTAAACAATTTTGCAATCATAAATAAGCAAGCCAACATTTTCTTTTACAGTTTTAAATTTGCCTCAGTTACCCCTACAGTTATACATTCACTGTGTCAACCAATTTTGCAATCATAAATAACCAAAGTTTAGTTTTATTTCCCTTTCACAGTTTTAGATTTAACATTTCCTTTTACAGTTGTAAATTTCCCTCAGTTACCTCTACAGTTTAATATTCACTGTGCCAACCGCTTAGCCTAGACACACACCCCAGTCAAGTTTTACAACCAACTGAACTAAAAGTATTTGGCATTTTTAGCACATGACTTTCAAACTGCAAGCGGATATAACAAATCAAAATTTGCAAAGAAATAAATCAAACAAAACGTAAAAATAATTAATCAAAATCATAATGAAATTTATTTGCCAGTCATTTACCAAAAAAAAATTCCTTTTACAGTTTGTCAGTCACTGTCAAACAAAAGACTTGAGCAGCAAACTTGTTCAAGATAATGACGTCAGGGGCCATAAATAATCAAAAATAACAACAACAATAACTTTTAGCGACAAAAGCTTAACGAGCGGCGCTTAAAATGCAAATTAAATACAAATCATAACCGCAAAAGCAGCTGTTGTTTTATACGTTTGTATGTGTATGCATGTGCAATTAATTAATTCATTTATCATACACACACACTCACACACACACTTGCAAGCTCCATTCATTCATCTCGTCTTTCTTTCTCGCGCTTTTAACCCACTGCACTCCAAGTCAATGACTTTGCAACTGTTTGTATCTACATACAAACAAATGCAGCTATCTCTCTCTCTCTCTCTAACATAAAAGTTGCATTGTAATTGTTAGGCTATCATTTTCCTATGCCGGGGTCATTCACATCAATAAGGCAATAAGAGACTCTTAAACTTTTAAATGACCATAAACATTTAGATTAAGAGGACGGCGCGACGACAGTGCTTCAAAAACTTTAACATTGGGTTTGGATGAAGAGAAATAAAAATAAGGAAGGAAGTAGAATGGAAGGAAGTAGGATCCAAGGATGGTGGATATAAACAAGGAATGAGTAATGAATGATTGCTGAAGGAAAGCAAGGAATGAGGAAGACAGGAGGAGCGTATTAAAAAGTAGAAACTGATTAAAAAGAATAAAAGAAGAAAAATTACGAAGTAGAGAAGTAGAGCATGATACAAAAAAGGAAAAGAAAAAAAAAGGAATTATTAATATGAGAACAGGAAGAGAAAAGTTAGATAAAAGAATATGGAACCTAACAGAAGAGGTAGGTTGGCTGATAAAGTCATTGTGCTAGGTAAGAAAACGTCACTTTTTCAATCAAATTATGATTTTGTGTAGTACATCAATTTTTAGTATAATTTTATGGTTAACCACTTTAGCTTCCAAAAATGTCGAGATTGGAATATGGAGCAGCGATCATTAATAACATATATTTAACAATTTGATCAAAATTGTATTGAACCGTCAAAATGAACCTAAAGGAGCATTGTCTAATGAGAGCCGGGGACAAGAGATATCACCACCCCAGAAATGCTTCACATAATCCATGAAATAGTCATGGATGATCAACGAGTAAAAAAGAATAAAAAAGATTTTTATACACTTGAAAAGTGTATATTAATTTTGCCCAGAAGTTTGTAACGCATAGAAATATTCATTTCCGACCCCATAAACTATATATATTCTTGATCAGGACGACGAGCTGAGTTCATTTCCGCTTGTCCGTCCGTCCGTCTGTCTGTCCGTCTGTCTGTCTGTCCGTCTGTCTGTTTCTACGCGAACTAGTCTCTCAGTTTTAAAGCTATCGGGCTGAAATTTTGCACAGAGTCTTCTTTTTACTGCACGCAACTAATATGTCGGAACCGGCCGGATCGGATAACTATATCATATAGCTGCCATAGGAACGATCGGTCTAAGAACAAGTTCTAGTTAAAAAAACTTTTTTGTTTTCCATCGTAGCGTCACTAATCTTGGTATATGTTAGTTTTATATGCTTTCACATAATTCTGGAAAAATTTATCAAAATCGGATCACTATAGCATATAGCTGCCATAGAAACGATCGGCCGAAAAATAAGTCTTTGTGAGAAAAACTTTTTTGATTTCCATCGTAGCATCTCCAATCGTAGTATAATATTTGTTTTATATGTTTCCACACAATTCTGAAAAAATTTATCAAAATCGGATGACTATAGCATATAGCTGCCATATAAACGGACGGTCAAAAAACTACTTCTTGTAAGAAAAACTTTTTTGTTTTCTATCGTAGCGTCCCCAATCTTGGTATATATTAGTTTTATATGATTTCACATAATTTTGAAAAAATTTATCAAAATCGGATGACTATAGCATATAGCTGCCATAGGACCGATCGGTCAGAAAATGTGTTTTACTAAGAAAAGTTTTTTTTTATGGTTTTAAATTTTTATTATCAATGATTTAAAAATTTTAAATAACTGATATCTATATCTTTTATATATTTTTCCATTTAAATCAGTTGGAGTAAAGTTTTTCAAGTGTATTAAAACTTCGGCACAGTCGAAGTTAGCTTTGCCATCTCGTTGTAATTACATTTGCTCAAACGTTTCGTTACGTTCATTATATTTTTTTTTCTACTGCTATGAAACGACCCAATATTGCTAGGTTGAGAAGCCTCTTCCACCTAACTTACTACTCTGGTAAACTTAACAGTTCCTCTTCTTCGCTAACGACACTTAATCCATTATTTTAACAGTTATGTCGATAGGCAGGGAATTGTTTTGGCGAAATACTGGTTCTTTATGCACACTTTGGGCCGTACTAAAGTGCGTCACAAATCTGCGAAAAGAATCTTTACAGTCCGTGCATTTCAATTTCATCAAGATTACCCGTGCAGAATTTATCAATAGCTGGTATTCAACGAAAGGAAATGCCCAAAATATACAAATATTTATTAAACATTTTTTATTTTCATACTTAAATTTCTCTAAACCTAAGCAAGACACTACTTGACATTTTATTCGCATTTCGTTGTGGGTTACCAATATCTTTTAATATCAGATCGAGTGGTCGTACGTTACACAAAACAATGTGCAAAACATCTTAAATGGCGATTTATTTTCAACCAATTTTAAGCTTCAAAAGCAGAAAAATTTGTGTTTGCAAAGTGAGTTGGTTGCAATTTGTTATGATATTGGGACTTAAGTTGGTCATCTTAAAGGTAAATATGTAGTCTACGCAATATTACGACACGGCAGCAGCGATGCTGCAGTCGAAATTTCGCAGACGGAAAACTGGCAACCCGTTCTTATAATAAACTTCGTGTTTTTCAACCGATCATATTGGGCGTTTCAGATTAGATATAAGTTTATGTGTGTTATAAGTCATAACGTTGTTCAAATCTGAAACAAACGTAAACTGCGTATTCCAAAACACGTGGCTCTATATTTTATAGTTTCCAAGATCTATGCCTTCATACAGACACACATGGCTATATCGACTCTGTTGTTGATGCTGATCAATGAATACTTATACTATATAGGGTCTCAAATGCTTCGTTCTGTTATTGCTTGCATTTGCACAACTTTTTGATACCCTTTTTACCCATTATGGGTACAAATTAAAAGTGGAAAATTTTCTTTATTGGTCGTAGTAGTACATCAATTAGGCGTCAAATATGCTATCGGATGTTAAAATCTGTGGATAAACAGACAAGATATATCCATCTGAGCAAGCCTGTCTACTGTATCATACAAAACTCTGCAAGCGGTCCGAAGAAGGTTTTACAAAGGAAATGTGAAGAAAAAAATATGGAAAAAAAGAGAAAAATAACGATTTTTGGCATCTAGCATGAAGGTCGATAACTTGGCCTTTTTATCGCGATTTGTACATACGATAGCTCGTTCGACGAAAGAAGAAACAAAATTACTCACTTTGAATGTTGTGCAAAATGCAAAATATTTCCATTAGTGGACTTTAATAATACAAAGCTCCAAGATTAATATATGTATACAAATATTTTAATTACCATACAAAACATAACCATTATCATAGAGGGTTTTCGGATCGGTTCGGGTTTTTGGTTTCTTTAAATCTTTGCTTAAAAAATGACTAAAATTTGTCAAGCAATGTTTTTTTTAAATATCCCTTTTGTATATATCCTTGCCAAACACAAAACTCTATCGTTGTTTTTATTCTTGCCCATCGACTCATGAACTTGGTGCTCTTCTCTCTCTCACTACATAAATAAATATTATGGTCAGAGGTCAGGTTTTTTATTGGCAACTTTCCAAATGTTGTTGTACCACAAATGTGGCAAAGGGCCGAAAATAGTTCTAGACCACCAACTGTTATATAAGGCAGACCCTAACCCAAATTTCACTTTCAAAGCTTAGACCATTAAATAAACAACAACAAAAACAACAAAACAAAAGAAAGTAGCCCCAAAAAGGTCAGGCAAAAGACAAACGAGGCAGCCAGAGTTAGTCTGGGTCAACTGGCGGCAGGTGGAGGAAGAAGAAGCAGAAGTAGGTAGTTGTCTGTCCACTTATTATTTTGTTGGTTACCTCAATTATTTTCGCAACTCAAAAAAAAAAAAAAAAAAAATCTTCACACTGTAACGCAACATAAACGAAAACTAATCGAAAATGTATAGAAAATGTTTCGTCTCACTTGTCGTTGTGGTTGTTGTTGTTGTTGTTGGCTTTGTCATTACTTACATCATAACAGTTATTACGTTTGGCATTGAAACATGTTTGGTCCGACCGGCAATGAAATTGCCACAACAAGAGAAACCGGCAGAGAGTGAGAGAGTTATTGCCAGAGAGAAATAACCGCAAACTGGTTTTGTTTTAGGCCTGAGCTGGTTTACTCACTTCACTCAGAGTTACAAGAGTCTTTGAAGTAATCATCCTCGTCTGCACGTACTGAAGAGGAAGTTGAAGGGGGACGACTGACTTGCTTACTTAAAGCTTAGCACGACTTTAATATACACTTTTTTTCTTCAAATTTTTATAAAAATCGAATGTGAATTGATGAGAAAATTAAATAATAATAATCGTCTAACAAAAATATCGATATATGGATTTAGCGATACAATATTGACAACCATAGTTTAAACCTACGGACCAGAGACCTGCAACGAGCGTATACACGAGCCTGCTGCTCAGCCTTTACCAAAATGCGATATGAGCAAGCTTATCAATCAAAAGCTCAAATGAAAAAACTAATGATGAGCGCATCATTGAAACTGCGAGCATGTGCAATCGATGAACTCGTTGTGTGTAAAGACTTGTTTGGCTTATAGCTCGTTGTCCGCGAGTCACAGCGAGCTTGTTGCTCGTTGAATACAAGTTGCAGCTTCGAAGCTTCATTGTGAAAAAAAAAATCAATAATTGTTGTGAAAAAAAGAAAAGCTTTAATTTGCTCTCTTGATTACAAGCGTCACTCGCTCGGCTCTAGTTCTTGCAGCTCATATTGCTCACATGCTTAAATGAGCTTTAAACTAATAATACTCGTGCCCACATTAGACGACATATCAAAATAAAATTGTCAATGTATTTCAATTTCAAAATTGCGATTTCAAAGGGGCAAATGTTCTAACCAAAAGTTGAAGGATGGGCCGGAATGTCGAATTACTTGGACAATCTTATCATAATTTCTAAATGGTTCTGTCTGGTCATTTTTCTAGATCTTTTGCACGAATTGCTAGTACATAGCTTGGATTAATTAATTTAGTCTGTTTGTAATTCAAACATTAGTTTTGTTTAAATATTATATCAATATATGTTAGAGTTAGATTGAAGATTGTAATTTTAGAGTAGGTTGGAAATATTACGATTTGCAGAATTTGTAGAAAAACGTACTTTGAAATCAACTATCAGTAATATAGACATCATGCCTCTATCCTTTGAAATATATATTGCATATAAGATATCAAACTAGAAGAAGTACCAACAACAACCAACACATTCGGTAAAACGGCTCTGAGTCTCTTTGTCAACTGTTCTCACAATGTTTTAAAGCAGACGTCGTCGTCCAAGACACAGCAGTCCGAACTCATTCGAAAAATTCACACAGACACGAGCCGAACACATGCCGAGCCCTTCGCAAAGAGAGTAAAAAACCAGCAAAGCCAATCAGTGCTCGCCTAGCCTTCAACAAGGTAGGTTCGAGCCGCTTTGCGTCGCATTATATTCGCACACCAATACACTCTCACTTTTTCGCCCTGCTCTTTGTGACGTAAGGCTGTTTTAAAGGCGTGTTGTTGTAATTGTTTTCAAGTCTTTCTGTTTGGTTTCTCTTGGAGCGCCATGACAATCGCTCTCACGAAAGTTCAGGAGATTG
>JAEIFT010000420.1:0-130000 GCA_018904225.1 Lordiphosa mommai | reverse complement strand
TCTGTGCGATGGTCTCCAATCAATCAGTCAGTCATGTTGAACTCTTAAATATATATAGATAGATTATAATTTTTAGAATTTCAATTTGGAGATTTCAAAATGATTTCGAATCCGATAGAATAAAGAAAAAAATAGATTTTTGTCAACTATTTTTCGTCATTTTTTCGGATTTTCCACAATGTATAAATCGGGTTGTAAATATTTGGTTTTTATGCAGAGCTTCGCATATAAGTTTGGTGCTAATCGGATGAAACACAAAGATTTCCGGTCATTATCCGGTTATAGGGGTAGGTTTTTCCAAAATTGTTAAGTCCTATTTGTGTATGTGTAGCTTTGAAAATTAGTTAGAAGCTGTGAGTCGGTCACCACTCAGTCAGTCAGGTTAAACTCTTTTATATAAATAGATGGAGCATACAATTTGATTCAAAATACATTTTTATGTTGTTCGAAATTGTAAAGTTTTACCACATTCAGCTCAATTTAATTCAAAAATTAAAATTTTCCGATTAAAATTGCGTGTAAAATAAAAATGTTTTGCGTATATTCATTAAAAAGGTTAAAAAAAATGTTACATAAATTAAAGAATCGAGATGATTAACAAAATTAGATTGATAACTATAAAAGCGTAAGTTTTGGTAACTCTAAAGTCGATAACTACGGCCATTTTAATCGAATGCAACTGTGTAATCAGCTCTTTTTATCGAAAGTTAACTGTTATCGAATCAGAACGAATCGATTTATTCGAAAAAAAAATGATTTTTTAGGAAACACCTTAATGAAAAAGATTCGGAATTGCAATCGTTTTACTCCAATCGGAAATAGTTCAATATTAAGTTTAAGTTTTATATTCTCAGAAGATTTAACAAAAGTTTTCGTTTTTAGGTTTAAACAAAAAGCATTTGCAAGAGCCGTATAAATAATTAATAAAAACAAAATTCCTTTTACTACAAAAAAATATCTACTCAGAACTAACCAAACCACTTTCAAAACACCATTTACATATGATTTTGTTGTTGCTTTTATTTTTGGGCCTATGAACTGAAATCATTTTAAAATGTACTCAAATGAAAGAATGTTACAATAAATAAAATGTTAAGACAAAATGTTGCTTTAATTTCTGACAGGTTTTATTTTGTTTCCCCTTTAGCTACCACCACCCTCCTCTGCCCCCACCCTCCTCACTTTGCTGGCAACACACTCCCCCAACTTGGTTGTTTTTCTTCGTTTTGTGCGTTTTGCTTTGTGAGCAAGATTCGGTTTGTTCTGTGTGTGTGTGTGTTGTTTTTGTCTTTGCTCTCACGCATGTTTTAGAGGCCGGTTTTCCTCTCTCTCAGCCAGCAGCTGTGTGAGTGTGTTAGTGTTTTTGTCTCTTCACAGTCAAGGACAAGTTAATGAACGATTTGCGTTTGAGAAGTTTTTCCCAACTCAGCGGTTGGGCGGGGGAAGAGGGGGTGGTGGTTGTTTTTGTCTCATTGTTATTGTTGACTCACACATTTTTTCCATAACTAAAAACATATTTTGTTTTCTTTTCATCTTTCGAAAGAAATGCAGTCAAAGCAAAACATTTTCTTTTCTTTCTTTTTTTTTTGCTAGGCGCCGCAATTTTTGTAATTATTTTTGTATGCCCATTTTTATTAATTAAATTATCTTAGGTTCATTCAGTTAAGGCCCGACCCACATTAAAAGTATTATGCCATGTTAGCGTCTTTTTGGTTTTGATTTTGTTGATTTTCCGAAATGTTGCAATGTTGTTGCTTGGGTAATTATCTGTTTTTGTTTTCGCACTTTTCTGCGAGTTTTTTTTATTTATTTTTTCAAGTTCTTTTCTTGTGTCTGTTTTTAGGTTTTGCATATTTTTTTGTATGATTTTTAATTGTTGGTTTGGCTTTGTGCTTAAATATTTTTTTTGGGAGTCTGTCTTTAAAACTTGTAAAAGTTTTAGTCATAATTTTTTACAAATGTCTCATAAAAACCACATACAAAGTACGAGGGCTGTTTAATAAGTCAGTGACTTTGTTTGTTTGTCTGTTTGTCTGTTTGTCTGTTTGTCTGTTTGTCTGTTTGTCTGTTTGTCTGTTTGTCTGTTTGTCTGTTTGTCTGTTTGTCTGTTTGTCTGTTTGTCTGTTTGTCTGTTTGTCTGTTTGTCTGTTTGTCTGTTTGTCTGTTTGTCTGTTTGTCTGTTTGCTGTTTGTCTGTTTGTCTGTTTGTCTGTTTGTCTGTTTGTCTGTTTGTTGTGTTTTGTCTGTTTGTCTGTTTGTCTGTTTGTCTGTTTGTCTGTTTGTCTGTTTGTCTGTTTGCCTGTTTGTATAATATATATTTGTGTTATTGTTTTATATGGGAAATTTTCACTGTGTGGTAACATCGATCAAAAAAGAGTAACATTCTATAACCCAACACTGAGATCCGCTTCAAAATCGATTAAACCCGGTTTATAAGTGGTTTGGATCCATATCCTAGAAATTTTTTAAGCTATGAACATGAAATAAGTTGTTTAGGTTGGATTTAACATTTTGCTCGTTCAAAACCGGTTTCGAACTAGATTGAACCTGTTCAAAAGTGGTTAAGAGTCTCAATTCCTAAATTATTGAAGCTATAAAATTTAAATTTGATTTTGAACCAGTTTTCAAAAGTGGTTCGAAGCCATATCTTAGGAATTCTGTAGAATTCTTCATAATATGGAGTAACGAAAAATTTCAACACAAAGTCAAGAAGAGCTCAATGACATTTGTCTTAGTCCAACTTTAGCCGAGAGAGCATTTTAAATTCCCTTGGCACAAATGGATTTACTTCAACAAACAATTCATAACCCATCAGGCAATTCCGCACCGTATTCCCAGCTCTCAAAAACACGTTATACATACATTTCTCAACCATCTTTGTCCACAAGCAAAGTAATGTGCTAACTTATAAGCTATTTAGTTGACAAACTGCATAAATTGTGGACAGACAGACAGGCTCCAGACTGACTGCAAGCAGAGTCTGGTTGTTGGAGTTGCTTCATCAGTCGACGCCACAGCTTTAAGGTTGTCAAGGAACAGTATTAAAAAAAAAAATCAGAGAACGAGTCCCAGTGGCAATTGTGGCAAGCTAATTAACTTCTGTTTTTTTTTTTTTTTTAACAACATTCCCATGACTATTTCTTTCGTCATAATGCGTCAGCCATCACACGTAGAGGCGCAGTCGGCCGGCGGCAGGATCTGCCTTCAGGCCTGCCTCATTCTTTTAAATATTTAAAAGCTTATCAGTCAGTAGGGAATGCAAAGTCAACACACTGTTGTGTCAACCAAAAGCAAATTTCGCTGCCTTTTGCATAAATAAAAATGTGTAAGCCTCATTTGTCCTGAGGACCAACTTGTCAGGTAACAAGTAAAGTAAATAACAGAAGGAGGAACCGACGGAATCTGCATTGACAATGTGTTAAAGTAAAATTATATTTGTCAAATAAACACCAAATTGAAGATTTAAGTCATTAGTCCATACTGAGATGATCCCAGCAAAGTTACAAAACATCCATACGTATTGAGACATAATGTTATATCAGAAACCCCTATTGGGCATATATGTTCAGGATACTGTTATGGATAACGAACTTTTCATGTATTCCAAACATATTTCAATAATATTTTCACACACAAGATTTCGAACAAATGAGAGCGTAAGTTGATGTCCATATACCCGTTACTCAGGGGAATAAGTAAGTTTTTTCGGTATTCGGTTATGTATTGAATACAGGGAATCAAACCGCCACCGCAACCTGAACCGTATACCAAAAAGAACCAATATTTTGTATTCCGGAACCAATATTTTTGGAACCGAAACATCTTATCGGTACAGTTTCGGTTCTAAGCATTTTTCGTTTTATTGATTCTATTAAGATTTTTCCTAACATAACTGTATAAAGTGTATTTTATATTCCATAAAATATTTAGTCATTTTTGCAGTTTCATTTATACAAATATGCTTTGACCGTTCAATTTTTCAGAGTGAAAACTTTATTATGTTTAATTTATCTTCTTTTTATAAGTGAAACAAAATACAAAAAGAACTGAATACCGAAATAAACTAAATAATAAACTGAATCTTTTCCGAAACAAACAAACCAAAACCGAATCCAAAATATGATTCGGTTTGATTTCCTGATATATTTCGATGTACCGATCAAATTCAAACATCCTTCAAACACCACATGGAACCATCATAAAAAAAAAAAAAAAAAAAACGGTCGAAATATAAGTTATTTTCAAAAAAACGCTTATAGGAATAAAACAACGAAGCTCATGTGAAATAATGATTCCTTTCCACTAAAATGGTCAAATTGTAAGAGTAACTTTTTTATCGTTATTTTAGTAGTTATTAAAGACTTTTATTTAAGACTTTTATTTAAGACTTTTATTTAAGACTTTTATTTAAGACTTTTATTTAAGACTATTATTTAAGACTTTTATTTAAGACTATTATTTAAGACTTTTATTTAAGACTTTTATTTAAGACTTTTATTTAAGACTTTTATTTAAGACTTTTATTTAAGACTTTTATTTAAGACTTTTATTTAAGACTTTTATTTAAGACGTTTATTTAAGACTTTTATTTAAGACTTTTATTAAAGACTTTTATTTAAGACTTTTATTTAAGACTTTTATTTAAGACTTTTATTTAAGACTTTTATTTAAGACTATTATATTTTAAGACTTTTATTCAAGACATTTATTTAAGACATTTAAATTTTATTTAAGACTTTTATTTAAGACTTTTATTTAAGACTTTTATTTAAGACTTTTATTTAAGACGTTTTTATTTAAGACTTTTATTTAAGACTTTTATAAGATTTTATTTAAGACTTTTTATTTAAGACTTTCAATTAAGACTTTTATTTAAGACTTTTAATTAAGACTTTTATTTAAGACTATTATTTAAGACTTTTATTTAAGATTTTTATTTAAGATTTTTATTTTAGATTTTTATTTAAGACTTTTATTTAATTACACAGTAAATAACGGTTATTGGAAGACTTTTATAATAAAACTCATTTAAAACAGTTTTTTCAAGACTTTTATAAAAAAGTCATTAAATGACAGTTACTTAAGACTTTTGTTTTATTACTCAGAGCTTAGCAATTATTAATTACTTTTATTTTATCACTCTAAAAAAAACAATTATTTAAAAGACTTTTTATTATAAAATTCAGTAAATAATTTTTGTTTTTTTTAAGACTTTTATTTAATACTTTTATTAAGACTTTCATTTAATTACACAGTAAATAAGGGGGTTATTGAAAGACTTTTATAATTAAACTCATTAAAAACAGTTTTTTCAAGACTTTTTATAGAAAAGTCATTAAATAACAGTTACTAAAGACTTTTGTTTTATTACTAAGAGCATAGCAATTATTAATGACTTTTATTTTATCACTCTAAAAAAAACAATTATTTAAAAGACTTTTTATTATAAAATGCAGTAAATAAAACTCATTCAGATCCTTTTATTTTTAAATCCCATTATAAAGGTCTTTTTATTTATTTAAGCTTCAGCGGTTTGCGCTTTGCGTGAACGATCCTTTGGGTGTACCTTATTATTACGAACGAGTTTTATTTACTAATTTTTTTTATTATACGTCTTTCGATAACTGTTATTTCTGAGTAATAAAATAAAGGTCTTTAGTAACTGTTATGTACTGACTTTTCATAAAAGTCTTTCTTCAACTGTTATTTACTGATATAATAAAAGTCTTTAATAACAGTTATACTCGGAGTCTAAAAATAAAAGTCTTGAATAACTGTTGTCTGCGAAGTAGAAAAAAATATAAAAATCTTGAATAACTGTTGTCTGCGCAGTTAAACAAATTTAAGTCTCTCATAACTGTTATATAAAGCGTAATAAAATAAAACTCTAAAAATAACACCTAAATGTGGACTTTTATAATATATGTTATAACTGTTACAGTCCCTGAAAAAAAAATTCTAATGACTTTAAAAGTTGCTTTATGTTCGCCAGAGGCCCAGAAAAAAGGCATTTGACGGACAAATAACAGTATTTGCGATACCGACTAAAAATCCAATAATGTTGCTGCCACAAAATTAGCATCAGATAATTTAATTTCGGTTAGTTTTCTCAGCTTTTTTCGCCGCATTTAAACGTCACGTTGAAGTCAGTGGGTATATAACGTAAAGCCAACCAATAAGGTACAGAAATGAGAAGACTTCTAAATACAACCTCTCGATAGTTTCGAACACAACGGATCAGCTAAGGAAAAAATTTAAGATTTTGTATTGGAAAAACTGAATTCATGAAATGATTAAAAATATGTGTAGCATGTTTCACAGGGGAGTGGTGACAGTATCGCTAGACACTGTTAGTGGCCCGCTCTCGTCTTGTCTGCCGAAGTTTTCAAAACAAAGTTGACTTAAAAGAACCAAAACTAAAGCCAGAACAATATTTCGGTTCTGAAACGGTATTTTCGGTTCCAAGATAAAATTCAAAATAACGGTTCTGGCTCTGAGTTTTAAGCGGTAAATAATGTTAAACGTTTCCACTTGGGGATCTAATAACCTAATTAAATACCCAAACTTCTAATTAGTATTTCCATATCTTATCTCAGTTTCCGGAACTTATTAATTCCAAACTCAACTGACAAACCAGTTTCCTTTCAATTAAATCTAATTTTTCTGTTTTTTTTGTTTGTGTGTAGGCAATTATTATTGTTAAACGAATCTCAGAGAGTCGACCGACCTTCACGCACATTTCATTCACAAAAATGTTATTTTTAAGCTTTATGCTCATCAGAAACGGATCAAGTTAAGCTAAATTAAGACAACAAAATGCATACAACAAGATAAATATTGTTTATAGTATAAACTCTAGCATCAGCAATAATAAAATAATACCAAATATAACGCACTTGACATATTTATAAATCAAATAAACAGACAGGCAGCAAATTAACAACATTTAATTTTGAGCACGCCAAGTGGTTGACTTTGAGTTTGGGGAGATTGCAACAAAAGTGTACAAAATAAATAACGAAATGACCAAGAAAATAATGTTTGATGGCTTTGAATATGGCAAACAGAGTTGAAAAAACAAAATGGTACACATAAATTGAAAATGGTGTCAATGTGCGAAAAAGACTCATGGCAACAAACACAACACGGCTAAACAAAATTGTTTAACAATCCAATCTCGACGACAAGGTAAACACAATCGGCAGTGTGGATAGGCAGGGCGAGGGGGACTCTCTACGTTGTCAAGTGCAAAGACCTTTCGCGTGTCATACGAAAAAAAAAAAGGCAACAAAAATAAATCAAACAAGGAAGAATCAAAAGAACCAGAGTGAAAGAAAATGCGAAGGTTCTTTTATATGTAAGCAGCATGTAAAAGGTTCATGTAAAATCGACTTAAATTAGGAACTAATCAGATATGCAAAGGCAGGGGCGACTTTTTCAATAGACATACGTAAATTAAGTCATTTATTTGTCCATTGTATTGATTTTTGTTTGTTCGAAAAGGTTAAAGGAATTTAAAAATGGAATAATTGAATCAAGGCCGAGAAGCCCTTAGAACCTTATAAACAAATGACCTCCCCAAACTGGATCTTTTTTTTTACCATAAGATAAATAATAAATCATATTTTAATATTTCTCAATAATTTTTATTATTATTATCATTATTTAGTAAAGACGCGTATCAATAATGACATTTGATTTACGACTGCTAGAGATAGACATTTTAGTGGTTCAAGACCGTTTTCGAACCCGCTGAACCGTCTCAAAAGTGGTTCAGATCCATTACTGGTTCAATAGCGGTTCAGCATTCGATTGGATCGGTTCAAAAGTGAATTTTTGTTTCACTGTCAAACATCTTCAGTTTGGTCTATAATTTAACCTTGAATCGTTTTTACAAACGAACAACGCTTGCAAATTATTGAATTTTATTATCAAAATGCGTGCTCTGTTAAGAAATTTCATCGCGCGTTCGTGTGTTCAGCGACGAAGTTAATTTTTGGCTCAATGGGTACGTAAATAAGCAGAATTGTCGATTTTGGAGTGAATATCAGCCAGAAGCATTGCAAGAGCTACCCAATGCATCAAGAAAAAGTCACAGTTTGGTGCGGTTTATGGGCTGGTGGCATCATTGGACCGTACTTCTTCAAAGATGATGCGAATCGTAACGTAACTGCTTACCATTAAGCGCTACCGTGAGATGATATCAAACTTTTTTTTTTCCCAAAATGCAGAAGCTTGACTTGCATGACATGTGGTTTCAACAAGACGGTGCCACATGCCACACAGCACGCGCAACAATGAACTTTTTGAGAGGCGAGTTCGGTGAACATTTTATTTCACGTTCGGGACCGGTCAATATTTTTTGTGGGGCTATGTTAAAGCTCATGTCTATACAGACAAGCCCGCTTCAATTGACGCATAGGAAGACAACATTGAAGCATTTACGGTACTCAGATTTTATTAGAATATTTTTTTGTAATATTAACAAATTTAAATTATTTCAAGATATCAAAAAAATTAATTAATGTAATAGAAATAAAAAATAAAGAAACTTCATTTTTTACAAATTTAAGAATTTATATTATCATTTTTTTAACATTTTTATATTCAAGGGAGTATTTTTTTAAGACTTAGAAATCCTTTACATTAATAAGAGAGATAATATTTACCAATGAAAAGTTTTTCCGCATCGGAATTCAAACTGAAAGCATTCCGACACCCTTTTCTTGTAGAGAATCGAAATCGATTTAGCTGGTGAGTACGAAACTCTTTTACGAAACTATAAAATTCACCTATTTTCTGTTGACTCTGATTCGTTTTCACGACACTTTACTATCGATTTAAGCATTTAGTTTGCATAAACAGAATGCAAAAGAAGAAAATGCGAAATGCGTTTATTGCACTATTCATTGGCCGCCGCCACATTCTGTGTGCATATTTATTTGGGTTGCGCTTTTCCCCTTTCAAAGAGGGAAGTGCAGGCAAATGCAAGGTTGCATGTTCAGCTTTTTCAGGTAACTGCGATACACATAAGTGAATAAAATTTATTATTCTATAGACTGTGGCAGAGTATAAACAGAAAAAAAGAAGAAAGAAAGAAATAAAATTTGCCATTTTCAAATAGAATTATAAGGGAATAATAAGCTGCATATTAAGACACACTGTATGATTGTGTTGAGGCTTCAATAAATGAAAGATTATATATGATTAAAAATTTATAGAATATTATTTAGAGATTTTACTGTATAAAGAGTCGTGCCAAACGCTACAAAATCTTGCAAAAGTATTGCCAACATTAGTGTTAAATTACCCACTGATTAAAGGAACAGTTCAAAGGAAGAAAGTATTTTATAAATTGAAGCAAAGATACGTTCAACAATCACACTTTTTATACCCGTTACTCGTAGAGTAAAAAGGGTATACTAAGTTCGTGCAAATGTATGTAACAGGCAGAAGGAAGCATTTCCGACCCCATAAAGTATATATATTCTTGATCAGCACCAATAGCCGAGTCGATATAGACATGTCCGTCTGTCCGTCCGTCCGTCTGTCCGTATGAACACCTAGATCTCAGAGACTATAAGAGCTAGAGCTACCAAATTTTCAGTATAGACTTGTATTGTTTGCAGGCAGATCAAGTTTGTTTCAAATTTTTGCCACGCCCCCTCCCGCCCCCGCAATTTGAAAAAAACCTCATATCTCCCACAATTTTGAAAATAGACTGTTCAAACCTTCTAGACATATATTTTAATCATCATTACCTATCGATCCGCCATACATCATTTTTCGATCAGATGAACTTTAGTAGAGTTGCCACCCCCGCAATTTGAAAAATACCTCATATCTCCCACAATTTGGAAAATAGATTGTTTGAACCTTCTAGACATATATTTTAATAATTATTACCTATCGATCAGCCGTACATCATTTTTCGATCAGATGAACGATAGTAGAGTTGCCACCCCCGCAATTTGAAAAAAACCTCATATCTCCCACAATTTTGAAAATAGATTGTTTGAACCTTTTAGACATATATTTTAATAATTATTACCTATCGATCAGCCATACATCATTTTTCGATCAGATGAACGATAGTAGAGTTGCCGCCCCCGCAATTTGAAAAATTCCTCATATCTCCCACAACTTTAAAAATAGATAATTCTAACCCTCTAGACATATATTTTAATCATCACTACCTATCGATCCGCCATACATCGTTTCCTGATCAGATGAACTATAGAAAAGTTCACGCCCCCGCAATTTAAAAAAATACCTCATATCTCCCACAATTTTGAAAATAGATTGTTTGAACCCTCTAGACATATATTTTAATAATTATTACCTATCGATCAGCCATACATCATTTCCTGATCAGATGAGCTATAGTAGAGTTGCCCCCGCAAATTGGAAAGAAACTCATTTCTTCCACAATTAGGACATGTTTATATCCTGAGTATCGAAGTCGAGCAGGGCCGACTTTAACTTACGCTCTCGTTTATACACTTGAAAAGTGTATATTAATTTTGCCCAGAAGTTTGTAACGCATAGAAATATTCATTTCCAACCCCATAAACTATATATATTCTTGATCAGGACGACGAGACGAGTTTATTTCCGCTTGTCCGTCCGTCCGTCTGTCTGTCCGTCTGTCTGTCTGTCCGTCTGTCTGTCCGTCTGTCTGTTTCTACGCGAACTAGTCTCTCAGTTTTAAAGCTATCGAGCTGAAATTTTGCACAGAGTCTTCTTTTTACTGCACGCAACTAATATGTCGGAACCGGCCGGATCGGATGACTATATAGCTGCCATAGGAACGATCGGTGAGAAAATAAGTCATTGTGAGAAAAACTTTTTTATTTTCCATTGTAGCGTCACCATTCTTAGTATATATTAGTTTTAGATGATTTCACATATTTGTGAAAAAATTTATCAAGATCGGATGACTATAGCATATAGCTGCCATATAAATGGTGGGTCAAAAAACTAGTTATAGTGGGAACAACTTTTTTATTTTCCATCGTAGCGTCACCAATCTTGGTATATTTTAGTGTAATATGCGTCAACACAATTCTGGAAGATTTTATCAAATCGGATGACTATAGCTATAGCTGCCATAGGACCGATCGGTCGAAAAATGTGATTCTACTAAGAAAAGTTTTTTTTTAATGGTATCAAATTTTTATTATCAATGATTTAAAAAATTTAAATATCTGATATCTATATCCTATATATATTTACCGGTTAAATCAGTTGGAGTAATGTTTTTCAAGTGTATTAAAACTTCGGCACAGTCGAAGTTAGCTTTGCCTTCTCGTTTTTGAATTAAAATATAAAATATAGAAAATATTTAAAACAAAAATTTTAAATTTTTAAAAAAATTTAAAAAAAAATTATTTTTAAATATTAAAAAAATTTAAAAAAATTTTTTTAATTAAAAAAAAAAAAATTTTAATTAAAAAAAAATTTTTAAATTAAAAAAAAAAATTTCAATTACAAAAAAAAATTTAACTAAAAAAATTTTTTTTTTTTTTAAATTAAAGAAAATTAAAAAAAACCAAAAAAAAAAAAAAATTCGACTGAATTCACATTGATCGACGCATGAGACATGATAATCTAATATGCCCTTATTTTGTTTTGTTTTCATTGTGAATAGCTTGTCATTTGGCATTGAAAACAATTCAACATGAAGCCTACTAGATTATCATGTCTCATGCGTCGATCAGTGTGAATCCAGCCTAACTAGACACATTGAAATGGAATGATAAATCAGGTAAACCCGGAATTCCGACTTTTCTTCTTGAACCGAACCTCTTGAGAAAAGAAATAGCTGAAGCTGATCCTGTTCTGTACCAAAATTTTAGGTTCGGTTCAACAAAAGTTACAAGGGTTAGTTAAGCGGGCATTTTATTGATTTATTTATAGTTCAACTAGGCTCAGTCAAACTTTACAGTGAATATTCAAGAATTAAGATTAGACATTAGATTATTCCTTACATCTAACAAATAAGAGTTTAATGAGAAAAGATGATAGTATTTATTGTAATTAAGACGAAAGGGTTCATGATGAGCATAGTTTGTAGGACAAGGATGTAAATAAATCGGGACATAATTCCTCGTTACTCGTGCCGGAACGGCAAAACTTATTAGACTAAGCAGAGTGCTTGTGTCAAGTTCACCTGACAGTAACTTATGAAGGAAAATCACACTAAGATAAATCCTACCGTTATAAAGGGATGGTAAATCCAATAAGCGCAGTCTATGCTCATATGAAGGAAGATGCCTATTGGGATCCCAGTTTAAGCCACGAAGGGCGAAAATTAGAAACTATTTTTTGAACAGATTCGAGTTGGTTCCTGATATATTTGGTAATGTGGGGTCCAGACACATGATCCATACTCAAGAATAGACCTGACCAGAGAGACATACAGTTGTTTTCTGACATAGGAATCATGAAATTCCTTCGACTGCCTAAAACTCCCTTAGCTTTGTTTGCAATAACAGATATATGACTATTGAAGCAAAGCTTAGGCACAAAATAATTCCCAGGTCGTCAACTTCATAGATGCGTTCCAGAGAGTTATCATCAATCACATAATCGTAAAGATAGGGCGTATTACGATGAAACGTTAAGTATTTGCACTTCTCATTGTTGAGTGGGAGTCTGTTGATCATGCACCACTCATTCAGAGAGTTTAAGTCCCGTTGCAAGAGAAGAGGTGATACTGGATCATTATAAGATAGGCAAAGTTTAAGATCGTCAGCATACAATAACACATGAGAGTAAGATAACGCATTCGGAATATCATTTACAAATAAATTGAAAAGCAAGGGACCCAGATGACTGCCTTGGGGTACACAAGAGAATACGTGAATGGGTTTTGAAAACATCGAATTAAAGCTTACTCTCTGGGATGAGCACACAAAAACTGATCAATTGAACTTAGAACCAAGCAGATAAAGTTTGTGTTGATAAATGAAGTAGCATAGAGCGCAACAATTGCTCGAAGAAATTGAAAATAATTGAATTCGTATTTTGAAGTTAACTAAAATTCTGAAAATCTTTATAAAAAAAAAAAAAAAAAATTATATTTAAAACAAATTAATTTCTCTTCTATACAAATTTGGCAAAACTTGGGACTAACCAAGATTCGAACAAAAAACGTCAGCACAAAAACCTTAAACACGAAATTTTTTGAACCTTAACCATTGATAAATGGTTCAAACCCGCGAACCGGACCTACGAAAAAACGATTTGGGTTCTGATAAATTAAGTTTCCTATATTACTATTTAAAATTCGATTAACCCATACAAGAGCTTGATCATACATTTTACGAACCTAAATATCGAATTTTTCAAAATCCTTAGTGTGCATCTACATACCTAAACAAGTGTCCGGCTAAGATTTTACTTTTCTAGGTTTAGCCTGGGCGTTGATTATCCCTTAATCAGACGAACGCTATAGTGTTATAATGTATTTCATACAACTCATACCTCCACAAAAATTACGTTCTAAGAGGCAGCACAAATTTCTTGCTTTTACCCGACCCGTTCTCGTTTTTCCGTTCTTGAAATAAGCCCACGTTCTCAAAAGTATACCATCCGTTCTAAATCGACGAACGAACTAGAAAAGCTGTTCTTGAAATGGTTCTTGAAAAATTACCAATTTCTTTAACACTGAGCTTATAAGTACGGTGGTGAAACTTTTATTTAGATGCCTGTCATATATAAAAATGTGCAGAAGGCCGAGGTTCAAGTCCCAGGGCCAGCGAAAAAAAAAAATGTAACATTAAAGAACTGGCTTACTGCGAAATTTGATTTATTTGAGAAGTATAAAAATAAAAGAGAGAGAGTTTGGTGTTGTAGGGTTGGTGGGCGGCGGGAGGGGGTTGCGGAGGAGGTCCGAAATTAAGTTTTTTCCGTTCCGAATTCAAGACCGGATGGTTCTGGAAACGCAGAACGTCCGGTCTCAAAAACGTTCTTTAACTTCCCCCCCCTCAGTTCTCGGTTTAATTAAAAAAAACGGACTTACCCTACTATTGAGAACGAAAAACACGGTTTTCGGTAACATTTAGAACGGTTTTTTTCTGAGTGTTTCTACATTAAATCAAATAAGATTTTTAACAGTTTTTGGTTTGAGTCGTTTCAGAATTTTGAATCGTGTTTATAACGGTCCTCAATCGGTTTTGAACCGGTAAAATATATATTGAGGTTTCAACGTTTTAAAATTCCAAAATAAGCGCTACAAACTCAAAGAATAATATTTGAAAAATAGTGGTTCAAAGTTTTGTTTCGAACCTTGATTCAGGTTCAATTTTTTTCATATGTGGTTCGGTGTAAGTTTAAAAAATAAATGTCGGAATTCCGGATTCTTACCGGTTCGGTTTAAAACCGGTTTGTATTCCTGTCTTAAATGTTATTCAGAACCGTCTTTTTATTACACATGTGTAAACACGTTTTACCTAATCAATTATTCCTAATCTGGAACTATTACTATGGTATCAAACTGGATACTACGACTTTCTTTAGATCTTAAAGCTTACTTTAGAGTGAACCTTTGGAAAATCCGTTTATAGTGTTAGAGTCTAAGGGTCGATTTTTCATCTCCTACTATATTGCACATAAGCTTTCAAATAACAGAGTAAATTTACGTTTATTTGACATATAGCACCTATCAAGAAGATGAGAGTTTCGCCCTTAGCCAAAACAAAAATCGACTGTTTAAAATTAAAGTTAAAAGCTTTAGCCATTTGGCCTGGGCGTGGATAAATCAGTCAGTCAGTAAATAGATTTAAGTAAATGGAACAACTTTTTGATGATTGGAATTACCATTTATGATTGAATTGCTCTGTAGCCTTATCGGTGGTGATATTGTTGATTGTCATCATCGTTGATCATTGACAATGCCGGCAGTCGGTCGGTCACGCCTCTTGCTAAGCAGCATTCGTTGTTTTGTTTTTTTTTTTTTTTTTGTTGGGCTAATCAGCCAACGAGTCACGGCTATGCAATCAACCGTGAAATAGACCAGACCAGACGCATAGAACAAACCCCTTCAAGTCAGAGGCAAGCACAGCACATACACATATAATTGAAACCGGAAAATATTTATTTTCATGTAAATTCCTTTAAAAAAAATACAGAAAAAAGCGAAACCGGTAGGGGCAGACAGCACAGACACACACAACCCCTTCTTCTACTACAACCTCTCTCTGTTCACTTTACACAGTAGTTTCACAGTTTTCCCCCACTTTTATATTTCTCTTTCTGTTTTTTTTTAGGGTTAAACTACGTGAAATGCATAAAAACAATTGCCAGAGTAAACGAAGCTAACTGCTGCTGCAACCGCAAAAGCGTTTTTATCTATGAAACTCAGAGGCCAGAGAACCCAGAATTGGGGTTGGGGTTGGGGCTGCTGGTGAGCGCCATTTGTGTGTGCCATTATCTAATGGCAAAACCAAAACCAAAACCAAAAAAAAAAAGAAGGCATCTGTATAAATAACATAAAATAGAAATCATTTTGCAGATACTAAAAGGGCCAAACGTGAACATTAAGCAAATGTTTTATGACCCTTTTTTTTTGGTATTTTAATTACAGTACTAACTTTAGTTTATCTAATTAAGTCTTAGTTGATGAATGGGAGGTGTTCGCCCCGAATGGCAACATATTTTAAAAATGTAGAAATATGGAACAAAAAATGCATTTTACCCAGGGATTAATCCCGAAACGAATATCGGTTCTGGTACGTACCGAAAATGAGAATTTCGGATTATGTCGGTTTTTTTATAATTTCTTTAATATTAAAACGTTTTAATTAATTCATATTCAAGAACTTAAACAAGTAAGAAAGTCGGTCAAGCCCGACTGTAATATACTCTGTATCTGTTTGTATGTAACTGATAACTTTAAAGTGTGAGTGTGTGGTTTTCAAAATCTGGGGGTGGCAACTCTTTCGACTATCGTTCATCTGGTTGAAAAACGATGTATGGGGGCTCGATAAGTAATGATGAGTAGAATTACCCTAGTACATAACTCGTAAAATTATAAAATTTGTATATAATTTCCTATTAACATAATCGTATCTATATTAGTCACGCGGGAATCACGCGTGATTTCTGACCGCAGGCCATCTCAATTGCATCGCTCCTCTCATACTTGGTCTTTGCCTCCTTACACAAATATCTATTGGAAAGAAAGGAGGGGGGAAACTGAAAGCGGCTCAGTCCAGTTAGCTAATGCCGTCAAGCAAATTCCAATTGGGAAATTACCAGTAAGCTATTGCCCTCTCGCTCTCTCTTTCTCGTAAGTTCTACCAATCGCTGCGGTGTTGTTGTTGTCGTTGCTTTGAATTTTCTTTTACGTATTGCTCTAATATCGTTCATCTTATCGAAAAACAATGTATGGCGGGTCGATAAATAATGAGTAGTAGAATATATGTCTAGAATGTTCGAACTATCTATCTTCAATATTGTGGGAGTTATTACGGTTTTTTTTTAATTTGCGGGGGAATTATATGTTCCATACACTTCAAACCTCTAGCTCATACCATCTCTGAGATCTCTTCGTTCATACGGACAGACAGACAGACAGCTGGAACAGCAAAATTTATTTGCTCTAACAAAGCGCTTGAATCAATCTCACCCGACAGCAGCTTGTGAAGAAAAATCACGCTATGGCAGATTCTACGATTTTTAAGGGAAGGGAGATCAATTAATCGAAGTCTCTGCTCATATGAAGGAAGATGTCTGTTCGTATCCCAGTTGAGGCTACGGAGGGCGAAAATGAGAAATTGTTTTTGAACAGATTCCAGTTGGTCTTGATATATCTGATAATGCGGAGACCAGACACAAGACCCGTATTCAAGAATTGGCCTAACCAGAGACACAAACAACTGTTTAGTGACGTTGGGGTTATCAAATTCTTTAGACCATCTCTTGATAAAGCCGAGGACGCCTCTAGCTTTATTTGCAATGCTATAATAATGGTTCGAAATAATCCGCTCTAAAATCTGCCGTATCTCCATAAAAAATAGAGATCTTTAGTGATCATACTATAAGGCTTCGGTCCAATATAGCACATAATAACCTGGTAAAATACTCAAAGGGCTATATCAACTTTTAAAATCAGTAAAACCATATTGAAACACAAAATATGCCTTAGCTTTTCTTTTAATTAAATTTTTCGAAAAATTAAAATAGCGTTTTTTGGGTCGAAATTCTATTAAAAACCAGAAACTTAATTTCTAAAATTTAAATTATCATTTTTCTAACATTTCTATGTTTAAGGGAGGATTTTTTAAGACTTAGAAATGTTTTACATTTAATTAGAGGGTTTATATATAGCAAAGAAAAGTTTTCCTGTTTTTTTGAAAAAATTTTCCTATATATTAAATATCTTCAAAAGAGATTTTAATTCTGGTTATTTTATAAGGGCGAATTTCTAAAATGTAAGACTTTTTTCTCAGTGTATGTATTGCTATTTTACCGTTGAATTATATATTTGAAGTAAACATAAATCAATTAAATAAATAGTAAGAAACCGAAACAATACCGGTATTGGCGTTTCGGTATCGTTTTGGTTTTTTTGGTTCCTATTATATGGTTCTAAAAAAAAAATTATAATATCAGTTACGGTTCCGAACCAGTACCCTGGTTTCAAACGGTTTATTTCAATTAACGGTTCCGGTTTCGGTATTATTCCCTGATTCTACCAAATGTACATGTATATGTGTCAATTTGTAAATTCAAATTCCTGTAATTTTCTGATATTTGTCATTTTATGACACAATGTAAACCCAGCATAACTGTACTTTCCGCTTAGTTTCAGTGCCTTCTTAATTACTTCTCCTATTCTTTTCTACCTCGTTTACAAAATGATTTTCCTTAATGGGCAACAACTAACTACGGCTGTTAAACTCACGTCCCAGTTGACAACACTAGCAACTTAATATTTCAATCATCAAATTTATGACAATCGAAGCGCAAAAGGGAAAATGAAATTATGTAATGAAGTTGCAACGACGACAACAACACCAAGAAGGACAAATGCCGGACGAAGCTCCGGAAATGTTTGCATCCAGGGCCAAGACATACAGACGATAGACAGACAGGCAGGCAGTTAGCTAACCAAACAGGCCAGAGGGACAATTGAGACGCAAAGGAGAGCGTACCAAAATTGATGACAATTTTGCAGACAGACAACGGAAAGACTTGGCAGAGTGCGGTGCGGTGAGGTGGGGGCTTCAACAAATCCAATAAACACCGCAGCGCAGTAACAAATGTGCGAAGAACACGCCGAAGTTGTCAATATTTTGTTCTATGCCAGTCACGTGACTTAGTTTAGCGCTTTAAAAAGTTTTTGACGGTGGTGGTGCACTTGAGCAGATTGCAGAGGTGTGGGCATAAAACTTGATGCATACTTTGCAAGAATCCCTACAAGAAGTTTCAAATAAAGTTTAAAGTTTTTAAAACTAGTTCTAAAGATTAACTAACAACAGCAAAGACGTGGAATCACTGCCACCATGATAGAAACGAAAGCAACACAAAGGGTAGGATATGCTTAAGCCGACTAGCTATACATGATACATGCTGAAAGTGTACGAATCTTTGTTATGATTCCTACAAAGTAGAGTTGGGTTGTTCCGGAGTGAGTGAACAAGGAACAAGTGAACAGATTCATCTTTAATTGTTCTTTTTGTACCGTGACTCTTGTTCCGAGACTCTTGTTCCGAGACTCTTGTTCCGAGACTCTTGTTCCGAGACTCTTGTTCCGAGACTCTTGTTCCGAGACTCTTGTTCCGAGACTCTTGTTCCGAGACTCTTGGTTCGAGACTCTTGTTCCGAGACTCTTGTTCCGAGACTCTTGTTTCGAGACTCTTGTTCCGAGACTCTTGTTTCGAGACTCTTGTTCCGAGACTCTTGTTCCGAGACTCTTGTTACGAGACTCTTGTTCTGAGACTCTTGTTCCGAGACTCTTGTTCCGATACTCTTGTTCCGAGACTCTTGTTCCGAGACTCTTGTTCCGAGACTCTTGTTCCGAGACTCTTGTTCAGAGACTCTTGTTCTGAGACTCTTGTTCCGAGACTCTTGTTCCGAGACTCTTGTTCCGAGACTCTTGTTCCGAGACTCTTGTTCCGAGACTCTTGTTCCGAGACTCTTGTTCCGAGACTCTTGTTCCGATACTCTTGTTCCGAGACTCTTGTTCCGAGACTCTTGTTCCGAGACTCTTGTTCCGAGACTCTTGTTCCGAGACTCTTGTTCCGATACTCTTGTTCCGATACTCTTGTTCCGAGATTCTTGTTTCGAGATTCTTGTTCCGAGGCTCTTGTTCCGAGACTCTTGTTCAGAGGCTCTTGTTCTGAGACTCTTGTTCCGAGACTCTTGTTCCGAGACTCTTGTTCCGAGACTCTTTTTCCGAGACTCTTTTTCCGAGACTCTTGGTTCGAGACTCTTGTTCCGAGACTCTTGATTCGAGACTCTTGTTCCGAGACTCTTGTTTCGAGACTCTGGTTCCGAGACACTTTTTCCGAGACTCTTGTTTAGAGACTCTGGTTTCGAGACTCCTGTTCCGGGGCTCTTGTTCCGTGTTACAACCAGAGGTGGAAAATTTTCAACTTGATTAAAAGTTGAAAATTAATATTTGATCAACGTATTTTTATACACTTGAAAAGTGTATATTAATTTTGCCCAGAAGTTTGTAACGCATAGAAATATTCATTTCCGACCACATAAACTAAATATATTCTTGATCAGGACGACGAGCTGAGTTCAATTCCGTCTGTCCGTCCGTCCGTCGTCCGTCCGTCTGTCCGTCCGTCCGTTTCTACTCAAACTAGTCCCTCAGTTTTAAAGCTATTCAGCTGAAATTTGGCTCAGAGTCTTCTTTTTACTGCACGCAACTAATATGTCGGAACCGGCCGGATCGGATGGCTATATCTTATAGCTGCCATAGAAACGGTCGATCAAAAAACTAGTTCTAGTGAGAAAAACTTTTTTGTTTTCCATCGTAGCGCCACCAATCTTGGTATGTGTTAGTTTTATATGCTTCCACACATTTATGGAAAAATTTATCAAAATCGGATCACTATTGCATATACAGTTGCGAAAAATATAATAGGACCACTATGACACCTTGTCTAATTGATCAAAAAAACAAACAATTAGTGTTGCGATTTTTTCAAGTCTTGCTTTTTTTAATATTGCTTAGTATTCCCCTTATTAAAAAAAAGTAAAACTGCCCTTGTAATGGTTCTCAATATTTTGTTTTTTTTTTTTTATGGATAAAGAGCTTAAAAATGCGAAAAAATAATAGGACCACTTTTGCTATATTTCGCAGAATTACTTTAACGAAAAACAAGTGGTTAAGAGATTTGACTTTGATTTTATTATTTTGATCATCAAGAGTAAGCTAAATCAAATCCAAGGCTCGTGGAAAACACTGGAGTTCGGAAAAAAGTAATATCATCAAAAAAATCGATTTTGATTGGAAAATCCTTTCAAGAAGTTGTTCAATTGGTTGGGTATTCAAATATAATAATACGGAACGCAATAAACTACAAAGACAAGACTGAAACAATTGCACAAAAGCGATTCCTGGCCCAGTTTCACGTCAAAAGATGGATCCGCGAGGAAAGAGATCAAGGCAAGAGAAAGAAAAAGAGAAAAGAGAAAAACCCAGGAACAGTCCCTTTTAAAAGCCACACATATTAGTAAGCGCATGGAATTCGCAAAGAACATCTTAATTGGACATCCCCAAAATTTGGGAATATTTTATAGAAATATTACAGTTAAGTTGTTACGTTTCGTGGAAAAGGTTCTCGTTTATACGCCAGGAGTCCTCTTAACTCAGAAAACAATCCAAAATACACTGGAAAAATCATTAAACATGAAGGCTCAAGTGTAATGGTATTTGGATCTTTTTTTAACGGGAGGTCGACTATATTGTATGAAAACCTTAATGGATCAGCATGTATACGGTTATATTTTTGATATTTGATGCTTCCTAACACAGAATATGAGATGCCGCTAGTTTGCGCCTTCACAAGACCCCAGGAAAAACCAAAGGAATGGTTAAGAAAACATTTTGTGAAAGTTTTGAGTGGCCTGCGCAGTCATCAGACCTTAATCCCATTGAAAATCGGTGGTCTAATATCAAAAGGCAGTTACTACAGTTAAGCCAACCATACGGATCAGTATGGGAAGAATAGAGTCCGAAACAAGATTCCTTAACGGTTTAGACAAAGAACGATTCAGGAATCAAGCCTTAAGCCAATAAAGACATCCCAAATAAACATGAAATTTATTAAAAATCTTGCTTTAATACAATTATGTTTCAGTAATCATTAAGTGATTTTGTAATTTTAAGTGCATATTTGATAAGTGGTCCATTATTTTTCGCCTAATTCCCTTTTTTCATAAAATTCTTAAATTGTTAAAAACGGTAAAAAACCACGGATTTTTCCTTCATATTTTAAAGGTTCTCATTCTAAAAACGTATTCAAAGGTTCTAAAGTTAAAATGAATATAACGTCTTTGGAAAATTTGCTGTGAGGTGGTTATTATTTTTCGCAGCTGTAGCTGCCATAGAACCGATCAGACGAAAAATGTGTTTTACTAAGAAAAGTTTTTTTTATGAAATCAAATATTTATTATTAATGATGTAAAAATTTAAAATATCTATATCCTATATATATTTTACCGGTTAATTCAGTTGGAGTAAACTTTTTCAAGTGTATTAAAACTTCGCCACAGTCGAAGTTAGCTTTGCCTTCTCGTTTTAGAATGATTTAAAGTTTAAAAATGTAACTATTTAGTTATTCGGCAAAGTCCAGACGACGGCATAGGAGAATTATATTTTTGAAAAACCTTCTGAATGACAGGATATTTATTAAGTAAACTGATATCGTTATCTCTTTCGGATAAAAATGTAAACATTAAAGAAGCAGACAAGCAAATGATCAATTTTTATGTCTTAGGGCAATAATTTGACATTTTTCGCCGTCGAAAAGCAAAGTTCCACTTGGCATATTATTTAATTCCATGAAAAAACGTAAATTTTAATTATAAAAATATATAAAGCATCGCTAACCAAACACAGAATAAGAAATTAAATTGTGCGGCCATAGTTGTACACCAAAGCATAGACCGAAAATTAAATCTTCACGGTAAATTTTGCATTGTTTCTTGCTTATCTTATTTTTGATTTCCTTTTTATATGCATTCACCAATTGTTGCTCTCCCCTCTCTAAGTACTCGCACAATAAAAAAAAAATTGGGTGCGTCCATAGTTATCCACCGGAGTTCTGTGCCCTTTTCTTATTTTTAACTAAACTTCTTTTGTCTCAAAAAATTCAATATAAGAAATTTTGGTACTTAAACAGGCTTTCGTCACTAGATTACCAAATTACAAAAAAAAAAAGTAAACTAAACGAATTAAAGCTTTTTCTTAGCTATTTTTCTTTTATTGTTGTTACCATTTCCTGAGTGAGTGCAACATCCTCGGCAGTGCGAGCATCCAACATAAAATCGTGCAGTAATTTCATCATGGCCAAGAACGTTGAACGTTGGTCGTATCCAGTGGAAAGCAGGAGCGAAAGAGATAGCGCGAGATTGCGAACCAAAACACGTTACACTGGCTTCGCTTGGGGATTTTTTCTTTCTTTTATTTATTAACTATAATTTATTTTTCCTCTTTATATTTGGCTTTTGGGTTATTTACGATTTTTTTACAATTTCAATATTGATTTTTGTTAATTTATTTATGATTTTCAGCTGCGCTTTTCACATGACAAACTTTTTACATATGTACACAACACCACAGACACACACACACACGAAAACAAACAGAAGGCATTAAAGCATTTTTTTTTTTTGGTATTTTGTTTCTCTTTCCCGCAAACAAAAAAAAAACGTGCTTAATACACGATCGACAGACAACGCAGGTAAAATTTATCATGCAGACGAGTCAACTGTTGCGGCCAAACTGAAAATTCTACAACTAAAAAAAAACTTGGCAAAATCTCACACACACACACACACTGAGGGAACGAGAGCGAAAGAGAGCAACAGCAGCTGTTGCTACCACAATAACATAATCAGCGACAATTTATGCTACCGAGAGCAATGCTAATGAGCGAACCCCCCAAACCTCCCATTTGTATTCTATGTATGTTCATAAGTCTGTGTGTCTGTTAAGCCGCATTTGGCATAGTTTTGTTGTTGTTGTTTTTTTTTTACGTAATATAGGCGGCGAGAGAAGAGCAAGCCACTGGGCAAGCTTAACTATGTTGTTGTGTGTGTGGGCCGGCAGCCGCGGTCGTGTGTGCTCTCTCAACTGTTTGTGTGTTGTTGTTGTTGTTGTGTCTTTAAGAGGTGAGCGAGCTGTGATCATGATTTTGCAAATTTAATTGAACAGAGCAGAGAGAGAAACGTATTCAAGCAGCTGTTTGATTACAACAATAAAGTAAAGCTTGAACGGGACTAGACGAATCTGTAATACTCTTGCATCTTTCTCTATACAAGGTGGAATTGTGTATTTATGTACCTGGTGTGGCGGTGACTGAAATGTGTAAGCTTTTGCTAAATGCACAAGAGTGAGACAGACAACCCACTTACTACGTTTATGCTTAAAAAACCATTTCATGAATTTGACTTGCACACGAAAGTTGACCATGAATTCGCCTTCAATTCATGAATTAGTAAGGAGCAGCCAACTTAACGTTGCAATGATCTGTTTTGTGTTAACACCGTCTCTTATCACACATAAAGTCTATAAAAGGCTTTTTCCCCCGGTTTTTTGTCTTCCCGTGCTTCACCTTTGTTAAATTGTTTTCGACTCTATTTTATCTTGCCTTTTATTTTTGTAGATTTCTTCTATCCTTTTGTCTTAACCGCTTGCTTAAACAACGCTTACTTCAAGTTACATTTTCCCTTAGTAGCTTTTTTTATTTTATCCTTTATTTTCTAATTTTGTCTATTTTTTTATTTTATCCATTTTTAACCATTTTTTTTATCCAATCTTTCCTTTTTTTTTCTTTGTATCCATTTCTTTTAAAATTTCTTTTATCCCTTTCTTTTATCCCTTTCTTTTATCCCCTTTCTTTTAACCCCTTCTTTTATCCCCTTCTTTTATCCCTTTCTTTTATCCCTTTCTTTTATCCCTTTCTTTTATCACTTTCTTTTATCCCTTTCTTTTATCCCTTTCTTTAATCCCTTTCTTTAATCCCTTTCTTTTATCCCTTTCTTTTATCCCTTTCTTTTATCCCTTTCTTTTATCCCTTTCTTTTATCCCTTTTATCCCTTTCTTTTATCCCTTTCTTTTATCCCTTTCTTTTATCAATTTTATTTTATTTTATCCATTTCTTTTATCCATTTTATTTTATTTTATCCATTTCTTTTATCCATTTTATTTTATTTTATCCATTTCTTTTATCCATTTTATTTTATTTTATCCATTTCTTTTATCCATTTTATTTTATTTTATCCATTTTTTTTATCCATTTTATTTTTTTTTTATCCATTTCTTTTATCCATTTAATTTTATTTTATCCATTTTTTTATTCATTTCTTTTATCCATTTTATTTTATTTATTTCTTTTATCCATTTATTTTATTTATTTGTATTATCCATTTTGTTATCTATTTTTTTATCCCTTTCTTTTTATCCATTTCTTTTATCCGTTATCTGTTTCTATTATCCATTACCTATTTCTTTTATCTTTTCCTTTTTTACCATTTCTTTTATCCATTTATTTTTTTATTTTATATTTTTCCCTTCCATTTCCTTTTTTTTTAAATTTTGTCCCTTTCTTAGAATAAGAAATCTTCACTTTCTCTCTGTCTTCTTTTGTTCTTCATTTATTTCATTATTTATTCATAAAAAAAAAAATTAAGGTTGAAACGGGAATTCAAGAGTGGAGAAACGAAGAATAAAGATTCTTCTTCTTTCTTTCATCCTTCATTTTGCATTGTTCTTCATTGTTTTCTTACTTTACTTTTCAATCATACTTTTTCACATTTTCTTCTTTAATCCGCTCAATATCGGTGCTCCTTCTTCTGTTCTTCATCTTCCTTTATTATTTTATGATTCATTTTTTTGTAATCCTTCTTTCCTTATTCCTTCTTTTTTTATCCCTTTTTTCTTTATTTTATTCCGTCTTTGTTCCTTTTTCATTCCATATTTAATACTTCTTTATTCCTTCTTTATTTCTTCTTTATTCCTTCTTTATTCCTTCTTTAATTCTTCTTTATTCCTTCTTTATTCTTTGCCATCTAACCCACCCCATCCTTTCCCCCCACATCAATTCACTCTCTTGAGTGCTTGAAACTTGCTCTCCAAGTCATAAAAATCATTCGAGTGCAACAAAAACTAATAACAAAATAATTAATCAAACAATTTTCCGTCTGTATTTAAAATTTCTATTAAATTAATGCAGATAATTAAAGGGGGTTGGTGGGGGTCATTCATAGTTACACAAACCGTTGGAGGGGAGGGCGGAAGAGAAGAGCGTGCAAGAGACAACTTGATGACGCATAGCGTCAATCGCAATGACGACGATGACGGGCGACTTACCCAGCTGGCCGGGTTGAGATAAAATGAAAAACGTGCCAAAAAGACAGACAGATAAATAAATAAAAGAAAAAGCAAAGCAAAAAAAAAATGCAAAATTAAGTCAAGCAAACACTTCGACGGAGAGCAAAAGAAAGAGAAACTAAACCAGGTCTAGCAGCCGGCAATGCAAATCAATCAAAGCTGCTGCTGCTGCGCTGCCTCTGCCCCTCTGCAACCTACGCACGCAACGATAACAACAGCAACAACAACAACAATTGCGTTTTCCATCATTATCGTCATCAACAAAAGCGTCTTGAATGCAAGGAAAACTGCAAAATTTTCAGCTAATTGGCCGAAGCATAAGAAGCGCGCTGTTGACTGTGCGGCTGTGTTCAATTAGAAGCTAAACGTTAGAGAGAGAGAGAATACCGGGGCGGTCGTTAGTTTACGTAAAGTGGAGAAGAGGAAGGCGGAGAGAACAATGAGGGGTAAAAAGCCACAAACGAAGTCGGCGTGAAATTAGAAACCGCGCATAGAAGGGGCAGTTGTCGAGAACTCGAGCTGCAACCTAGAACAATGGCAAATTGCTTTGCTAGAGAAACAAGTGTCAGAAGATGATAACTGAACTTGGATGGTGGTGAGGGGGTTTAAGTTGAAATTTTTATGGCAAACTAGTACAGAAGAGAGCTTTCAAAAAGCATAAAAGTTTACAATTGGAGCTTGCATAGGAAAATAAAAATAAAAATGTACAATTGCTTGGCATAATTATTTTGACAAGATTTGAATATGGATTTACTCTCCAAACAGGAGCACAATGCAAGATGAGTTATTGTAGACGATTACGCTGAACGAATCTGGTTTCAAAGACATAATAAGTAGTGCAAATTGAACCGAGCGAAAAGGCTTATGGCCATTTCAACCATCTAAGTTGTAGAATATCGCTTTTTTGTATTTTGAATTTTTAGGCTAAGTACGTACCAGTATCCATAATCCAGTTAATACATAAATCATTTTATAAGTTTAAGTTCGTAATCGATCTGCACAATATGGACTGATTTATATGAAATTAAAAAAAAGTTTGAAAATTCTGATTTATCGACTTGTTTATAAGAAAAACGTAACTTTAGAAAAACACACGTAAAAAAATAAATTCTGAAATGGGGCATCCCGCCCATTTTTTTAATTTCACTGGAGCGCTAGGGTATTTTTCAAATCGAATTTTACTCAATATTTGTGGCCGATAAATCCGGTTTCGATGATACCTTATTTACTCAGAGTATAAAGCTTTTCTATAAAAAATCAGATGTATAAAATAAGCGAAATTCTATGACGTAGGCCGATGGGGAAAATGGCCAAGTAGCCATTTTTGGCATTTTTAGGTTCAATTTGCAACTAAACCATTAAAGATATAGGATCTCTGAAACAAGATTCGATTAGCGTGAAAAATGCATTTAAAGCAAAACTCATTTAGCATTTTTAGCTCCTCTTTCGAGAATAAACAATTTTCAAATCTGTCAAAAAATTATGCCAACCAAATTTTACATTTTTATATTAATTCTCTTATGTAAGCATCCGACTGTAAACTTCTTATGTTTTTTGAAAGCTCTTCTGTATAGTATGCCATAAAAATTTTAACATTTTACGATTTTTTGTATGAAAAATTTTTGGGCCGACCAGTGTGTGTGTGTGTGTGTGTATGTATATATTTCGGAATAGGTAACTGTTGGTGTTTTTTTTTTAAATTCGATTAAAAACTGTGTGTTTTACTTTTCGATACAATTTGAAAACGAACAAAAAGATTTGGTCCAAATAAAATTCTTCAATTCTAATCCTAAGACATTTAGACTAATTTCAAATGCTAGATATCACCCCAATACCGAAAAAATCGTCGCAAAGGCGATTGCGACTCTTCGAAAAAAATTTAAAAAAAAAAAATTGCGACACAAAAAAAAATTTAAAAAAATAAAAAAAAAAAAAAAAAATAAAAAAAAATAAAAAAAAATGAAAAAATAAAAAATAAAAAAATATAAAAAAATTTAATTAAAAAAAAAAAAATAAAAAAAAAAAAAAATTAAAAATTAAAAATTGAAAAAAATTAAATTAAAAAAAAATAGTGGTAGCGCCAGATTGCAACAAGCAGACGGTGGCAAAAATAAAATACATGCGCGACTAAGACTAATTAATGTGAAGCAAACTTCATGAAGTTTTCCTAGTAGGCAAATCTATATGATTTCTTTACTATTCGTTTAAAAGGCTAATTTCTTTAATTCCACGCCTACTAGAAATTATTTGTTAAACTGTAAAACTTGGGCTTGCTCAAATCGAGGCTCGCTTACAATTTTTCTGTTATTGTTGAACTGTTTCCAAACTCAAATTGAATGCCTACCGCTAGTACAGATCGTTAAAATAATCGCACAGAATACGGAAGGCTGGCTTGCCACCATACCAATATACCGTGGAGTAGTATCGAGCTTACGACTGAAATGAAGACCCAATGCATCAGTTTTGGTAAGAGGCCCCATGTACTGCTCAGCATCTTCTGGGATGCATATAGTGCAGCGGTTGCCATTTTCACCCTTTCCTCTACATTTGAGTCTCCAAGACAGTTTGCTGTCGATTACTACTCCAAGATATTTAACGTTCTTCTTTGGTGTAAGTGCCGTTCCATTGATCTTGGGTAGAGTCCATCGCGGTACCTTGTATCTCTTTGTGAAGAGAATGAGGTCCGTCTGTAGTATTTCTTTCCATGATTGAGCCGAGGGTCGATGGACATTTTCCCGTGATAATTATGCTTATGTCGTCTGCATATGCATATAATAATAATAAACAAATTTTAAAACTGGAAACAGTATAAGAAACTTCTATCAAAAAATCTAGATGAGAGCCCCCAAGTTTCACCTGTAAATAAGGATCAATTAGCTGCAGTAGGCGACAAGTTAACATCAATCTGCTCAAAAGGACTTGATAAAACATGCCCAAATATAAAATACACCACAAACCTAATTTTAGGAAATTATTCAACTCAGCCAAAAACATTAACCAGGATACCAGAGAATGACGCAGATTATCAAAATTCAAAATTATCTTCTTCTTCGTCATTTTAACATATATATGCTAGAATCTTTTGCTAAGAAGCAAATCTTAAGGGTCAGTAAAAGGGATTTTGTCTCCTGTTGGCATATCCATTGAAAAAACCGTGGGTTCAAGTACACTTCCTTGAGAAACACCTGATCTTATACGCTGTTTAGACCGGCCGCATCATTGATTTTTCCGTTAAACGGAAGGTGCGGAATTGTTTCCATAAGAAACCTGTGATAGAAGAAGAGCCGCATGTTTAATGATGCACATGATGCGAAAGAGTGACCGTATATTGAAGGTATCGAGTATTTCGACGGCACGATTCCGACCAGCTGATTAGCACAATTCGATAACAACAACAACATAATTGGACCGCGTAATTTAAAAAATAAATGATCCCAAAACAAGCCCATTCCATTTTGATAACGGAGTGCCGTTCCATCACAGTTATTACCTTATCGCTCAAGCATCAAAAACATTTTTTTACCGGTGCGGTTAAGCTGCCTCATTTTTCGCATCAAATGCGCCTGTAACTCTGGTATTATAGCCCTTACGCTAGACTCAGCACCGTCAAGGATCACAGAGAAAGCTCTCTCTCTCTCTCAAAAGGTCCCAAGACATCGAAAATAAACTGTGTGGTGACCGTTTTTCTACGCCGTACGAAGCACAGCATTTCAAGAAATTTTTGATCATATTCGAGTCTTTTTCGACTCCTTTACGTTAAAATAGTCACAGGCGCTCGTTTTCCGATCAAAGACTCTTTCGTCGGGAGAAATGGTACTAGCCCGACTCCTCAGAAAGAGTCGTTTATGACTCTTCCGAAAGAGACTTTTATGACTCTTCAAAGTAGTCTTTATCGCCCTGCTTATTTTAGAGTCGCTTTATGCAACTATAATAATGAAGAAAAACTGAATTGACGAACTAGATAGAAAGCACCGTTAGTAAAGAAGAAAGACATAAAAAAAAGAATCATTATTCAATCAGCGATCAATTTCGATGCATTACGTTTTGTTAGTCTTATTCAAGAATATTTAAGCATAGAGTCATCGAGTCTTCTTTAATCACCAATCTCTTTTTAATCAGCAAGGCGACTCGAAAAAGACTCCCCAAAGTGATTTTTGTAAAAACGATCTTCCAAATGCTGGCTGGGTTGATGCGTTTAAATTAACGAAAACTCTGCCATTGCCGAAATTGTTGAGCAAATCAAATTGGCCCAGAACAACTGAGCATCTGAACAACAGAACAAAAGAGCAACGGAACAAGAGTCTCGGAACAAGAGTCTCGGTACAACAACAACGAAACAACGGAGTGATCGGAGTGAGTTGACTCACTTGAAAAAAAGGAACAAGTGAACAATGTTCACTGAACATGTTACGTCAAAGGAACAATCTTTACCCAACACTAGTAGAGTTGCTGAGCGGCGCCGCAGGAGAACAAAATTTCACCTACAGGCAAAAAAAATTCACTTTATAAAACATGCGTTCGCACAATATCTTCCATTTATGTAGAAGAATTCAAAGTATTATTTTTTCGGTATATTTTTTGCACTCTGCCTAAAAAAAAAAAATCGATGACCATTTGAAAGGGAATACTAAACAATATATTAAATATAATTTATATTTTTTATAATATAAAAACTGTCAAAATTGTGCTATTCTTTATTTCCCCCAACTGTATTTAAAGATTTGGAATTCGTTATAAAGCTGCTTAAAAAAAAAAGCGGCCGTCGTTTCAATTATAAAAAACTGCCGAACATACCTATGTATATGGTATCCAAACTCAGGGGGGATGGGGGGAAAAAGCTGCAGTCAAAATCAGATGCCACACAGAGACACAAAAACACACTCTCTTACCCACACACACACACACATAAATCATATTACAGCACACGCAAAAAGTAACAACAACAACAACAAGAAGCAGAAGATGAAACAGGCAGACTAAGAACGCCACATACAACAACAACAACAAGAAAAGAAGGCAGACGTAAATGCGAATGCGCCACATGCAGGGCACTAAAAAAAAAAAAAAAAGCAGACAAAGCCAAGGGGGGAAAACGAAGGGGCCTCCTCCCTAACCCTCCCTCCTCGCAGTTAAGCGCAAATCAATGACCTACGACATCAGCTGCAGCAGCAGCGACAACAACAAAAACAACGGCAAGAAGAACAAACGAACAAACAAGAGTCAGTCAGTCAGACACACGCAGAGCAAGAGATAGTGTATACGTGTGTCTGTGTGTGTGAGAGAGAGAGAGAGTAAAACAAAAAAAGAAGAAAATGGGGAGTAAATGCGGCAAGCTATTGACGCCATCTGCCCCACAACAAATACATACATAGTACATTTACAGTAAAGCCTGGCAAAACATGACAATTAATACTATTATCTACACCTGACAGACATAAGTTAATCACAATTGTGAATCAATTCTCGCTAATTATATTATGAATAGCATTCTCCATGAGTATGTGTAGTTACATATTTCCAACAAACAAAACAAAAACTTATTGTTTGAGATTCTGGAATTGCGTCACCACAAGGTAGTAATCAACTAGCTTCTTATCAATAATCTAATTTCTGACCTACCCCACCTATTATCATTCTTAATATTTTTGTATACTCTGTATCAAAGGTTCAAAGAGTCGAATGCGAGTACAATATAACATTTATTATTGCGGCAGAATCAGATCAGATAAACGAATGTAGAGTTCAAATCAACATACAGAAGAACGAGAGAAGCTTTCGCCATGTTAAATAGGGTACATGTAATAACGCCCGGTGACATAACGCCCGATTTTAGAACGACAGGTAAGAAGAATAAGCAAATTCAGATAAACAGAAGAAATAAAAATAAGAAAGCACTCCCAAAACATGCATATGAAATTCTGTAGATTTGCAAAACGGCGCCGCAGGAGAACAAAATTTCACCTACAGGCAATGCATAAGACTGTTTCTCGTCTTCTACTCAAAATCGATTAACTTTTCGGCAAAAAAAAATCCACTTTATAAAACATGCGTTCCCACAATATCTTCCATTTATGATTAAGAATTTTTTATAACGTGTATATCTTCTGAGATACCTGCAAACAAAACTATAGTTTTTCGGTTTTTAACGGTTTGAACCAAGGAAAATAAGTTTTCGCCAATTTTCACCATGGCTTTTGTAATATACTGAAAGTTTGAAAAAGATTGATGGAGAGAGCTTCTTTATACATCTTCTTAGTCGTTTGAATTCCGCATGAATTTGTGTGAATTCGTATGAATTTCAACAGAATTTTTTCATTTCGGGCGTAAATAAATTCTCCTAGTGTTATAAGGCCCTCAGAAAGTGAGTTAAAGCCTGGCGGGCGTTATTACACTTTTGAGAGTGACATAACGCCCGCGTACGTTATGTCACCGGATCTTATTACAAGCTCACGTTAAATAACATCAATGAAAAAAAATAAAAATTAAATAAACATGTATATAAACGTTTTTTCCATACTGAAAAATAATGAACATTTTTGACAGGCTTGTTTTTCAGAGAACATGTAAATAATTTGAAAAAAAAAAAAAAAATAAAATTAAAAAAATTTATTTACAAAATATTTTACAGACGTGTATAAAAATGTATATTTTTTTCTTTTTGTACTAAGCTAATCCGTTACAAACAACATACATAGAGGCACCGTGATTCTACGGATGCAAACCGCTTCTTAACCAAACCGAACCATCAATTCATGCTTGTAAATCGAACCGCGAACCGAACTGGGGTCCTTTTAAAAAATGTGAACCGAAACGAAATAATATAATAGAATATAATCCCGAAACTAATGGACGGAGCCTGCATATTCGACTTTATTTATAAGGAACATTTAAATCAAGATTTTAAAGCTATTTAAACGATATTGTAGGAATCTAAAATTGAACACATTCAATATTTTAAGTAATATAGGAAGCGTGAACCACAGAACCGAACCGAAACCGCGGTTCATTAAGCTCCAAAGGTCATGTTGTGAACCGAACCAGGGGTTTAAAACATCTGTGAACCACTGAACCGAACCAGCTCTAGTTTACGAGCAGTTTGCATTCCTGATTTAACGACGTTATTCAATGTGTATTGTATGAAGGCAAAAAACTTGTTGCCATAGGAACGATCGGTCAGTGAATTGGTCTTAGTAAGAAGAAATTATGGCTGATACAGGGTATATTACAGTCGGCCCTGACAGTCTTTTCTTACACTTGTTCAATTTGATTTTCAAACAAAGCTTACTTATTATTGTTTTAACAGTTAGGTCGCGGCGTTGAAGTGCTCGCCTTGATACTCGGAATGTGACCATAGACAAGTTAATATAGACTGAACGTTTGCACAGTCAATGACACCTTTTTACTCAGAAATAAATTAATCAGCTGTTTGCGGTCTTGCTCTAATCCAGCGTGTTTTCCTATGTGGACTATAATTTTGAGTAAAGTATATCGTTGCCGGCATTGCTGAAATTGCTTGAGTTTTGTTTACGTTTTCTTCATATGCCATTGCTTTTTATTGCTTTTTGCTCCGAAAAAGGGCATAAAATAGCTGATAAAACGATTATCATCAACTGCAAGTTAAACATTTTCCCTTATAAGCTAGCCTTCACTGTATAACAAACGCAGAGCCAACAATGCGCTAAAAACTGGAGTAACAGCAAAGCAGCCAGCAGCAGAAGAGGTGGGGGAAAAAAAGAACAAAGGCTTTAGAGCTGCTGCTATTTCTGCCTTTGTGGAGGACAGAGAAACTTCAGCGTCGTCCGGGTCCTGTTGTCCCTTTAACACGGGCGCTGACAGTGACGCCGCGGCTGTGCGCATAAATGCATTAAAATTTGGTTCAGCTTTTGGCCGAAAGAAGTGATTGCACAATATGCAGCAACAAAAGGAAGTTGTAGTTGCTGAAAACATGAAGGTGGGGCAGTGGCAGCAGTTTCAGCCAATTAACAATATACCCGAACTATTGCTCATACAAGACGACAAGAGCAATTTAAAGGATCAATTAATGGATAGTACATAGTTCAATTAAATACTAAAATAATGTTTCCAGTTAAATTAAAGGGGCTTAAAACGGTTCAGAGCCTAACACCGCAGAACCGGTTTGGTTCGGGATTTTGGGTCCCTCGAACCGGACCATAAACCGAAATTTTTAATTGATTTGTAGCAGGTTAGGCCGGCTATCTCTCTTCTTACTATTACAGGACCGAACCGTACCGAACCGCTTTTTGTGCTTGTAAACCGAACCAAGCACCGAACCTGTGTTCTTTCGAAAATTCTGAACCGAACCAAAAACCGCCCATGAAAACGGTTCGGTTCAATTTATCGATGAGTTTAATGATGAACGACTGCGATATTGTACTTGTGAACTTTTAAACTTGTCTAGTTAATCTAAATTTAACCTTTGCAGTACCGTTAAGTTCTCAATTAAACGTTCATAAAGAGTTTTACGATTGCTTCTCGTTCAGAGGACAGACTGAACTTTACCTTTGATAGAGCATCCACCATTTTGTTTTTGCGAATGCCATTGAAACGCACCGTTTTCGAAATGCCATGGCATATTCCTGAACTTATGGACGGTGCCTTTACGTCTGTCTTCATATAATAAGTACATTTATAACAAGATCAGCTCAACAAGGCAATAATGAAATGTTTCGATTGAGAAACGAAGTTATTTCAATGCTTTCTAAGAAATCCATTTATTAAATATATGCGAAAGTTTGGGAGTTCGGAAACGGAATCAGCGCCTGATAATATATTATCTGTGAACCACTGAACCGAACCAAAACCGCGGTACGGATTGCTACAAAACCAATTTTTTGAACCGAACCTGCGGTTTAATTTCTCTTTAAACCACGGAACCGATCCACTCCTTATTTCCGAGCGGTTTGCATCTCTGATATAAATACTTAAGTCACTTTTTAACAGGGTTACAAACCGGTTTTGAACCGAACCGGTTCGAACCCAGAATTCCGGCTTTTCCTTTACTGTGAACCGAACCTTAACCCGAACCTCTTTTAAAAAATAGCTGAACCGGTACGTGTTTCAAACCTAACTTTTCGGATCCGTTCAACAAAAGCTTCAAATCCTTGTTAATAGAGCTTTTACCACCCTAAATTTGATTTTGAATGATAAAAGAAGTAGAATTGGCCAATACTAGAAATACTCCAAGCATTTTAAGTTTAAATTGAAAATAAATGAAAACTAAAAATACAGAAATGCGAAATATTTTTGTAATTTTTAACAAATAAATGGCATTTTTCTTTGAATAAGGTAAAACTTGTACCGAACCAAGGTTCGAACCGAAATCTTCTCACAAAGACCTCAAATTTGTGAACCTTAACCAGTGTTAAATTTTGGTTCGAGTCCGCGAGCCGAACCTCCGCAAGAATTGGCAGCCTGTTTTAAGAACTTATATAATTTTCGGAATATTTTGAAAAAATAAAAAAGGAACTAGGTGGGGTGAAAAGTAACCTCCTTGGACCGACAGAGGCGCCGCTATCGTAAAAAAGTCCATTCATATTTAAGCTGACATGTCAAATTTTAGTGCGATGCAGCCCTAAGTTTTGTTTTGACAGCTGATTGTTGTTGACTTGTTTACAATTATGTTGTATATGGATAAAAACGATTTTGACATTATTTTTTTAAAGGCTAAACACAACTTCCTTAGTTCTCAGCTGAATTATTGGAACTTTGGCTTTTATCCATGGCTTGTTTGAAGTCCCTTCAATGATTCATGCGATCGAAGAAGAAAATTAACCACTTTGAATAATTTTCGAATTCTCATAAGTTTTTTAAGGCCCGTTTTCTGATATTTTTATTTTTACTAATCTAAGGAGGATTTTTGTTTTCTCATCTTCATTGTTTTTAGATTTAGGTATTGTGTGCATTTGTGGTATGGTCACACCGGCAGGTTTGGAAACGCAGTTGTTTTTTTGTTTTGATTGTTATCGAACGAGAAAAATATTTTACTGTAAAAGAGAAGCTGATTCTTGTGGATCTCGTTGAAAACAGAAGGAGGAGAGGCTGGATCAAATTGCCATTTGGCGCGAATGAATGAAAGCAGCACCGAGACAGGTTTTTCTCAATGAAACGAAACTCAAGGAAGAACTGGCCGAATTCTAATTTTTTCAAAGTGGTTTTAGGTCAGCGGCAGGTAATTGAATAACACCTCTAAGTTAAATTTTCAGCGTTATTTCTTAATAAATCTGGTCACATTAGACTTGCGTTCCACCTTGACGTAATATATGTCGAAGTAACCAAAATTCTTACTTCGCAGGTTCGTATAGATCTAAAACATTTTTGAAATTCGGGACAATTTTTAAATTCTTGGAAAGGTTTGGATGGGTCAGTAAATTTCTGATTCGGCACGGTATCGAATTTTGCACAGGCTATCCAATCAGCTGTTGATTACATTAAAAATTTGGAATCTACCAAAAACCTTATGTATGTACGCCGCACTTCTAGGTTATAAATTTTTTAATTTAATCAATGTTCAAGGGCCAAGGAAGTGAAACGGAAATTGCACTGACTGACTGATTGACAAAAGGGGAGAGAATCATCATATCATCATCATCATCATCACCTTTGAAGCACTCAACGAGTGAAATTCTTTAATTAAAATTGCATTTCCAATAAAACAATTGTGACAAGTAGAGAGCTGGTCAATGCCTAGAGCAGTTCATTAAGTCCAAGTCGAGTATCAAATTCTTTTTTTTATTCACAAGTTGTTGTTTTTTTATTTGTTGGATTTCTAGGTAATCATTGCCAACCATTGCTAGGCTCTCCTCAGATTCTCAGGTTGCTAAGAGACATCATAGCCAGCCAAATAAGCAAGCAAGTGTATTGTAGGTACATAACAACCCCATGGTGTGGCATGTGCAATGTACAAGTAGTATATGCTTTATATGGCAGAAAATTGCAACCGGAATGTAACTTTTAAAGCGGAACAAGTGTAGAAAAAGAAGCAGATGAAGAAAGACCAGACAAGAGAAATCCAAATATGAGACAACACAGCTGGCCCAATGAAAAGAAAGATTGGCTTAGAATGAATCATCCAATCATCCTCCCCAATCAGTTAATAAAACTATTTTTCCTTTTTACAAAGTTTTGTCGTTTCATTCAAACTATCAAAAACAACTTGAACAATTTTTTTTTGATTGGTAGTTTTCTGGCCAAGTTATTATTTAACTCATATCGTAAAAACAAAATTTTGTTAATCAATAATTTTGCGTTATGCGTTGTGAAGGCTCCGTCTGCCCTGTTTGTTGCAAACTTTTTTTTTTTTGGCCAACCATTAAACCTTTGAAGTTCCTCGTTTATTAGTCATAGCCTGGCCCTCTCTTCATTTTGCCAATAAAAAAATTTATTGGCTTTTCAATTACTTTAAAGAGGGGAAAAAAAGTGTCAAGTGTTATTTTTAACGAATTTGTTTATAAAATGCTAAAATTTTTCGCTTAAAACATTCCGAGATGGGTACTCTAGTGGCTCGCGAGTCGAAAAGCAACAACTGCGATGTCGCACAGTGGCTCAACTTGATTTTTTTTTCCTAATAATCTGAAAGCTTCAAAGATTTTTTAGACGTAAAATGTATAGTTCAACAAACGAATTGGTCAAAAAAGAATAATTCAAAAAAAAAATATAGTTTTTACCTTATAGACTACACTACAAAACTAAACATCACCTCCCCCTCGCTTTGCGACACTAAATTTATGATTTGAACAGTTATGGCGGAAGACAGCGGACTATGGCAAAGGTGATGATGCAAATGATGCGATTAGGCATAATTTCATTTTTTTTAAATGAAGAGCCCTAACTACCACTTTAGACCGTTCTGTAGCTCCTCACAAAATCTCCAAGAAGAGTCTTTACAATCGCGCGTTTCAAAGTTGCTGGCCATTTGTTAAATTCTTAAGATCAGCTGTGCAGAATTGATCAATAGCACCGTATGCCAACAGCGGTGCACATAATATCCGCCCGACGAAAGAATATGACCAATTAATGCAAATATGTATTTAATATATTTTATTTTAATATTTCAATTTCTCGAATCCAAAGCAAGACTGCGAGTCGCTACTTGATATTTTAATTGTATTTCGTTAAGTTTTACCAAAATCTTTCAATATAAGATCGAGGGACAACAGTTTTGATCGAACATTCTGAATTTCGTTTGTACGTTACATTATAAGCAAAATGACCACTTTTGTGAGGTCTGGCCTTCTCGATATCCCTGATTCCAAAAGTGGTCTCGGTTTTTTTCCATCAGCTCTTGTTTGCGAGAAATCGCGGAAAAACCATTTTGCTATTTTTTTGGCTTATGGAAAATTATTGGGGTCACAATTGCACAAATTTGTAGGTTTATAAGTTTTATGCGGTACTACATACATCAATGCAGCCATAAAAAATCAAGCGAGCCGCATCAGCAAACCCGAAAGTGACTAAATTGGACCTTGAAGATAATTTTTTCTCAATTCAAAAACCGTCATCTACAACCTAGTGCATAAATCGTAAAATTAAAACAACTATTTTAGCATATAACCTAACATATCCGCTATTTTTACGAATTTTGTTGCACTTTCATCAGCTTGTTGGACTAAGCTACAGCCGTTTTTTCACGAAAAAGTGAATTAAATTTTATGGCAGGATTACTAGATTAATTCACAAAATGATTATAGGAAATATGAAAAGGCTACTCGATTTAGCATAGCTCGTACATTCATAGCCAAACAAATGTACAATAACATTCCGGCAGTACTGATCACAAGAACCTGAACCGAACCGATTCTGAAGAGTTTGGTTAATAGTATTAAATTATGGTTATAGCGAAAAGAACCGATTTCAACTTAGAACCGGAACCGCAACTGAACCGCAAAAGAATCCGGTACGAACGTATCCTGTTTCCTACATGAATACCTACAATCTATAGATGTGACATCACACATTACAAAAGAATTGTGACAGAATTCGAATTCATATGAAATAACCCATCTATGCATTTTAAGGCCTTTGGAAAATCGTCAAATTATACTTGTACGGGAAAATGTAAAAACAAATTCAGTTTCCAACATCCAAACATACTCAAGAAACAGAAAAATATTGAGAAATTTTAGAGACAAAAAAGATGTGAAGGGAAAGGGATTAAATCACCCGAACCGGAACCGTTAACCTAAAAGCGCCGATTAAATCTCAGAAACCGTTATTTCTTTTTTGAGAACCTGTATTTCGGAACCTTTATTTTTGGAACCAAAATAACTGAAATGAACCGAGACAATGGGCGTGTTCAGCAGAAAGATGGAGCGCTGAGCATTATCGAAAAATTATCAGGGACCGTAACTGTATAACTTTTGGATAAAAATTTGAATACATTTTTCAATTTTTACATAAAAATTAAAAAAATCGTTATTCTATGATTTTAAAAAAATTTGTTTTAACGGTAAATGTTAATTTTTATATAAAAATTTTGAATAACTGTTAAAAAATAATTTTATTATAAAAATTTAAATTATTTTATTTTGTAATTTTTATAATAAAGATTATTTTTAATTGTTATGAAAAATTTTTATTATAAAAATTTTTATAAAAAACATTGTGTTTGAAAATTTGAATATCTTTGATAGAAGTATACAAGATTTACTTAAACTTAGATTAGTAATTTTTATAATAAAACAATTTTCATAACAATTAAAAATAATTTTATTATAAAAATTACAATAGAAAATTTATTTTATAATAAAATAGTTTAACTATTCAAAAATTAACAATACCATTTAATGTTAAAACAATTTTTATAAAAATTATAATACAATTTCAAAAATTTTTGGATAAAAATTCTAAAAATATCCCATTTAAACTCCCATTCAAAATTATGAGATCTGTACTCCATTTTATCAGGGGATCCATATTTCGTAGTAATTTTTGACTTCATAACTTTATTTTCGGTCGAAAATTATAAATCGAAAAGTTTCTGCTGAACGAAATGCTACATTTTTGGCAAACGCCTTTAGAAGAAAATCATAATACGGAACTACGTATCTTTTTTATTGGCACTGCAGACACGCTAGCATAGAAATTGGTCAAATGAGGTTTAATTATATTTGATTATTTTTTATAATTATTTACAGCAGATTGAAAAGCTCATAATTGCAATCAGTGCACAAGATACGACTAATGCTATCGATAACACGCCTATCGATATGCAATTACAGCTGGTGGTATCAGTATCACTTCAAAGGAGCATACTATTTCTTTGATACATGCTTCGCCATTATAATACCTCAATTTGGCTATCATGATACCGGATCAGTCGCGTTCAGCAGAAAGATCATTGAAAATGTATAATTCTTCTGCTGAACACGGCCAATGTACCAGTACTGATTCGGTTCCGAGTTTTTTTTTTTTCGTTATTTCAGTTTAATTGCTTCAATCATGGATTTCCTAATCTCTTAAGTAAGCAAAAACCTACAAATGTTAGGATATGGGACCATCTGGTATATACCGAAAATTTTCAATCAAAATAAGAATTTCATCTTATTCTGTGCATCTATTTTGGTTCAATAATTTCTAAATATTATTAGTTATCCTTATTCAACACGGTTAATGTAATACCGAAATAAACTAGAACCTTTTTTTAGAATTCGGTTTGTTTCCCTGGATTGACTATTTTGTTAAACTAAAGTTTCGCACTTCACACTTAAGGCAGGACAAATAATCAATAATGTTAAGAGAAGGACACAAATTAGCATTTTGTGTAGTGACAATAATTATTGATTAGACAAACCAACCGGAAAAAAACCGAACAACTAAAAGCAATTACCCATCCAGCTAATGCTTATCTGTTTTGTGGCCAAGTTGTGTTTCCCTTATCTCATCAATCAAAGGTTAACCCGGTTATATTGCCAAATTCAAGTTGTACTCACCGCTGCATTCCGATTGGCGGCAGCCACAGCCGAATTGTTCATATATTGATTCTGTGGCGGCATCATGCCGGCAGCAGCAGCAGCACCCATAGGGACATTTGGTTGGCCGCCCATATACACATAATCCTGTGGTCCACCAGGACCCAATGGGGGTGGTGGGGGCTTGGGCATGCCACCATTTAGACCAGGATGTAGACCGCCAGCATGATGATCATACATGCTGCCCGATTGAGCGTAAGGTGGCATATGACCCAAGGCGGCGGCATGGCTTAGCAAATTGGAATTGTATTGGCCAGGATGTTGCTGTTGTTGTTGTTGCTGCTGCTGTTGTTGCTGCTGCTGCTGTTGATGGTTATTGAGATTAACACCACCTAAACCCACATTGCCATTGCCCAGGCCATTTCCAGCGCCGCCACCCATCAAATGATGTGGTGGACCTTGTTGATTCTGTTGTTGTTGCTGCTGGTGCTGAGGATGTGGCTGCTGCTGTTGTTGGTGCTGTTGCTGGTGTTGTTGTTGCTGCTGCTGCTGATGTTGTTGATGTTGAGCCGCAACCGCTGCAGCGGCCTGAGACATCATATGATTGTGTTTGGCCACAGCGACTGCTTGTTGCTGCATGGCTGCCACAGCAGCCATAGATGGATGATGCAGTCCACCATTAGTGCCACCAGAGCCTGCGCCACCACCCATACCACTCAGACCGCTACCCATGCCAATGGTACCAATGGCACCAGGCCCACCACCATTACTTCCATTTCCGCCTGGTGGTCCACCAGGAGCCGCATTAGCTGGATTCATTGGTGGATTGTATTTCCATTTATCCGGATTCTGTAAGAATGAATGCAAGAAAATAAAACACTTAGTAGGCTTATCTCGAGTTTGTGCAACCAACTATCTAACTAGATCGAAATATTAAAGAATTCCCCGTGGGACCTGATTATTTTGTATACCGACAATCTGCGTGAATGTACAGTGTGGATTATGTATGATGCTGCCATAGCTGAGTATCAATTATCTCGTTAAAATTTATAATTATTAATTAACGCAATTGCCTCGATTCGGAAAGAATTACAAAAAATAACAGACGGCAGCAAAAACAAAATACACCCAGTATATTTTGCTTATAAGGGACCCAATAACCAACTATCCTATAAATAACGTGTTTAAAAATAATGGAACATTTTCCTTAAAATTTTAAAAATCACCCTGCAAAGTCTCAAAATGGTCTCTTGACATAAACAAGGAAAACAAAAAGGTTTTTTTTTTTTTAACACTTTTCCGCCAATTTCCCGGATTTGAAAAATTGGAAAATCTTGAATATTTTGTTATAGAGCTTTGAAAATAAGTATTGAGTTAATCGGATCAAAAACAAAAGACTTTCATGCTAAACTTTTCCGATCCATTTTCCGCCTTTGGGGGTAGATTTTCCAAAAAAAAATGTAAGTCAAATACATATAGGTATATAGAAAATATTACTTTCGCCCAGAAGATTGCAACGCATAGCAATATTCATTTTTGACCTCATAAACTATATATATATAATATTTCTTGATCAGGACGTCGAGCTAAGCAATAGCATTGTCCGTCTGACGAAGATGAAGACAACCTGAAGTCTAATATATTTCATATGAGCTTTCGTCTTCGCGTGCACTGTGAACGTTTGAATAAAATAAATCATACTGCACAGTTTTTCGTCTTCAGCTTCTAGCTTCATCTTCGGCTAAAAGCTAGGTCGATTGAGCTTAGTCCGTCTGTCGGTTTTACGAAGGCTAAACGGAGCAGGGAGCATCGATTCACTTGCAGCTCTTTGCTCTGAGCTAGGAGCCCCAGTTCGTTAGCTGGGAACTAGCTCCCGGCTCTTGAGCCACAGCTCTCGGCTCTGAGCTAAGAGCTAGATCTAAGGAGCCAGGATCTAGCAATTGGCTTGCAGCTTTTCACTTGTAGATCTCGGCTCTGAGTGAGGAGCCCCAGTTTGGGAGCTGGGAGCTAGCTCCTTTCAAGGTGTTAATTATCCTCCCCTTCATAAAGATTTGATTTGAAATGATGCCCCAAAGTTTTTCTTTAGGATTAAAAGCTTGTCTTTTTACGGGTCTTATCAAAACCGGTATATTTTGATTTCCAAATTACCTTTATTAAAAGTCAAAGAGTCACAGAAATATTTGTCTACAAAATAAATGATAAGTTATCATTGATAACTTTGTCTTATAATTATAGTTCCACATATTTTTGGAAATTCATTTCATAAGAAACAAAGCTAAATGTAACCAACACCATCAGCGATCTTCTTTTAAAATTGCACGACACTTTTAGTTGTTTTGGGGTCCCAATATCCTAATAATAATAAAAGTTCCCCGCGCCGGGGGCGTGGACCGCGGGCGTTGGCGGGCCGTCAAGGGTGGGGGGCCGGCGGTGCAGCGGGGACCGTGCTCGGGGGAAAAAAAGTGGGGGGCTAAATTTCACCATCTGGGCCATCCAAATTAACATATACCAAAAAATTCATTCAATAATCAGGATGTTCAAACTTCGGAACCCGAACCGGAACCGATTAAAAACCAAAACCGGAACCCTGACCGGAACCGTTTTTATATACTTTTTGAGAACCGGTATTTGAGAACCTTTATATTTGGAAACGAAATGACCGAAAAGAACCGAAACATTGTACCGGTACAGTTTTGGTTCTGAGTTTTTTTTCCCCCATTTCAGTTTTATTGCTTCAATCAATGTTTTTCTTATCGTTGAACGATTACAAAATTAAGAAAATGTACTTAACCCTTCTGTTAGGTTAGTAAAGACTTACAAATGTTAGGTTAAGGGACCATTTGCGGTATACTGATATTTTTAATCAATATAACAATTTCTTCTAATTTTTTGTATATATTTCGGTTTAATATTTAACCAAATAACACAATACTTAACCAATAAACACAGGTAATGTAAAAACTAGTTGTGGGATTTGTCTTATTTGGTATTTACAAAGGATACGAACCCATAATTTGAGCAAATGGGCTTAACCTAACAGCTGGGATAAATTGAGATCGAAAAACTTCTCGGCATTCACTATTTAATATTCCATTAGATATCTAAAGTTCTTCTTGCTCTTCCATTTTATTATGTTGTATCTTCGTTTTCAAAGGATTTTTAAATTGTACCGGTACATAACGGTTCGTACCGGTATACCGAAATAAAAACTAAGGTGCCAATACGGAACCGAATACCGAAATAAACTAGAACCTAAACAGAACAGAAACATAAGTTACGGTACGTACCAAAACCGGAACCGAAATACGATTCGGTTTGATTCCCTGATTTTAAAACATTTCTGTCGAATTCAAATTGATTTAAAACATAATTCTACTGACGATAAGTCAAATCTCACTTCTTTTATAGGCTTAAAAAATCGTGAATCGTGCGTTAAGAGACTTTTATTTCGTGAATCGTGCGTTACGTGAAGGAAAAATCGCTCACGCGCTCACCTCTACTATACATCCTATAGTTGCCATAGAACTTATCGGTCGGAATTGTGTCTTACTGAGATAACTTAATTGTTTTTAATGGTAATGTGCACAAAAATTCGGAAAATTCCACCACAAAGGGTTAAAAAACTACCGAAAAAGTTTATATAGATAAAAAAAATATTTATTCATTCGATTAACTTCAAATTCGGTTTGTAAATGAAAGTATTCAAAATAATTGATGAGGTGTTTTTCGATTTCGGAAAATCTGCCCACAAAGAAAATGGACGGAAAATTTTTTAGAAATTATTATTTTTCATTCGATTGACTTCAAGCTTCGATTTGTAAGGATACTATGCAACATAATTAGACATGTGATTTTCTGATGTTGGAAAATGACCGGAAAATTCTATATGAATTGACGTTATTTTTGAGCCGAACTAAATGAAACTTGGTTGGGGTAAGCTCTATGGACCGAATGAATGGGAAAATAATTTTCCAATTTTGGAAAATCCACCCAAGTTAGGGAGAATGGGAAGTTCAATGTTAATAGGATTTTAGAGTATTATTTAATATCCAAGGCCCTTTCTTCTACTGCCAATTAAATGCCTAATAATATGTAAATAGTGTTGACCCAATCCCCGATACTCACATCAATGCCATGTCCATCATCGCCGCATGCCCAGCGCGTTTGCTGTTGTTTCTGGGCAAAATGTGCGGCATATTCGGCAGCGGCTGCATCATGCAATGTGGAACCGACGCCACCTCCAACGGGAGCACCAACTAATCCTCCACCACCACCTCCGCCGGGTGATGGTCGCTGTTGAAAGACATAACCAACGGCAGCGGCAGCTGCTGCACCGGCAGCTGAAGCATCGGTATCTTGAGAATTGCCACGAGAACCGAGACCGCCGCCTACAATGATGGCATCCGCACCAACGCCGACGCCGCCGCGTCCATTGCGATCATCGTTGCCACCCAAAAACTTCATGTGTTGTTGTTGCTGTAACTGCTGATGATGATGTTGCTGTTGTTGTTGCTGTTGCTGCTGTTGTTGTTGTTGCTGCTGTAGATGTTGGAAATAGGGCGAGGGCAAGGTTGGTGGTGGACCGTAATGTTGCTGTTGTTGTTGTTGGTAGATCTGCTGCTGCTGCTGTTGGTGTTGCTGCTGCGAATGCGGATGATGTTGCGGCGATGGCGTCGCTGGCGCTACCGTCGATATGGAAATTGTGGGCGCGGTTAACAGCTCAATTTTGACGGCTTTTCTTAGCTCCGGAGCTGACAAATTGGCGCGTATTGCGTAAAAGAAACTGAATCACAAAATTTCCCGATCGATTTTCTTTTTCCTTTTTTTTTTACACACACAGAAACCAACACACTTTTTTCTTAATTATTTAAAACAACATTAATTTACAGCATTTGCTTGAGATTGATTTTTTTTTTGTATTTCGTACACTCAAAAAAAACTGATGCAACTTGATCTTGGTTGTGGCGTTTTTTTTTTTTTTTTTACAAAAATTTACACTTATTTAACACAAATTATGAATAATATTTTACACAGTTGCACAAGTTGAATTCCTTTTGTTGTATGGTATTATTAGAATAATTACGTATGGGTGAAAATTGGTTAAAACTTTTGTTTAAATTTATTTTATTTTAATTTTACAGATTTTGTGAGATTGATTTTTGATGTAAGTTGTTGTTTATTTTTGTTTTAATTATAATTAGGATGATTTTAATTTACACGACGTTTTAATGATGAAAATATACACAAACTGCAAAGAGAGAGAGAGAGAGAGGGAAAGAGATATGGGTTAATGGGAAATTCTAAACAACATTTTCAAGGTTAACCAAAATAACTAAATTTTATAGCTAAATAAAGTGTGAATTAGAGTTGAGCGCGTTTTGTATAACGTTTTGTCACAATGTGATCCTGAGAAAACTCTGAGTTTCGTGCGAGTTGGAATCACGGTTCGTATCGTCATCGTCACGTCATGCACTTTACCGTGCAGCTACAATAACGATACGTAGCAACTTTCAATAGTCAAAACTCAATGCGTAACTATGTCGAGTGATGAAGACGAATTAATTTTCATATTCCATCTTCGTCATCGAAATACAAAATAAATCCACAAGAAATTATTTGGTGCACCCTTAAAATAAAAAAAATTCAAGCAGAAGACCTTAAAAAAAAATTCATAAAGTCATATCTGAAAAAAGTATCTATAAAAAAAACACAGACTGTGGTTAACACTCACGAGGCTTTGATATGAAAAGAGAAATGCCAGGGATTGCTTAGAAAACAGTGTTAGAAAACAATGTTGAAAACTGTGTTCGAAAATAGTGTTGGAATAAAACTTTTTGTTGAAAAAAGTGTTGGAAAAAAATGATTGGACAACAGTATTGGAAAACAAAGTTTTAAAACAATGTTAAAAAACAGTGTTGGAAATCAATACTCAAAAAAGAGTGTTGGAAAACATTAAAGGGGTTTTTTGAAACTGATTTGCTTTTGATTTTTTTGAAATGACAGGGATTGCTTAGAAAACAGTGTTAGAAAACAATGTTGAAAACTGAGTTCGAAAATAGTGTTGGAATAAAACTTTTTGTTGAAAAAAGTGTTTGAAAAAAATGATTGGACAACAGTATTGGAAAACAAAGTTTTAAAACAATGTTAAAAAACAGTGTTGGAAATCAATACTCAAAAAAAAGTGTTGGAAAACACTAAAGGGGTTTTTTGAAACTGATTTGCTTTTGATTTTGATTTTCTTTTGCTGCTGTTCGCAGCTGCTCCATACAAAGGGAGCAGTGTGGCCATCCAACTAACATAAATGTGACCGTATTGTCTGCATGTTTCATGGTAACACTGGTCTTTTTTGTATGGAGCAGCTGCGAACAGCTGTTTCACAAAATCAAAAGCAAATCAGTTTCAAAAAACCCACTTATGTTAATTAACAGTGTTGGAAAACAATGTTCAAAAAATAGTGTTGGAATAACACTTTTTGTTGGAAAAAAATGTTGGAAATCAGTATTGGAAAACAATGTTTTAAAAGTGTTGGAAAATAGTGTTGGAAACAATGTTGGAAAACAGTGTTGGAAAACAAAACTTAAAAAAGAATGTTGGAAAACACTGTTGGAAACGGTGTTGGAAAACAATGATGACAAACAATGTTAAAAAAAATAGTGTTGAGAAACAATGTTCAAAAAATTAGTGTTGGAAAACAATGTTTGAAAAAGAGAGTTGGAAAACACTGTTGAAAACATGAAACTAAATTTTTCCCAAAAAATCTACCAGCAGTCACTCAAAGTTTAAATATTCAAGTCAAATGCAATGCAGGTTCTACAACATGGAACCCTTTAAATGAGATTGGTCGAGCACCAGGCAGACCAAAAGAAAAATGGAGGATGATCGTCGATAGAGAAACTCAAAGGATCTGCAAAACTTGGGATGTACTCAGAGCAACGGCAAATAATACAGTTCGGTGGAGAGGAGGAGCAGTTGATGCCCTGTGTCCCTCGAGGGAATAAAGACCCAAAGAAGAAGATGTATTCTTGAAACTGATAACGTAAATCCGCTGCTCTCAGCTGCTTTTTAGAAAAAGCCTAGTGTGGCCATGAAACCCATGATGGAATTAAGGTCTCTCTACACTTTTCATTTCTTTGTTTGCTTGATCGCCATGCAAAAATGGGGTTGGTTTTTCTGTGTAGCGCTTACGCATAAAGACACATACAAACGTTGTGTCTCTTACATTTGCGCGTTTAGCAAAAGCTCTGAACTCGCAAATTTCTGCCACCAGTAATAATTCCATTATGATGATACCTGAGAGGAAAACGGCCACATTGATGCAGGTTTCATGACCACACCACTGATAAATATACAAAAAAAAAACCAAATGATTTCATCACAAGGAAGTTATGTGCATAGAGTTATTTTGGCATTTAGCTTATCAACTGATACGGTCACACTTAAACTAAAGAGGGACAATTGCTACGGTCACACTTAAATTAAAGAGGGACAACTGCTAACTAACACTTGCATGTCGAATTCCACGAATCAACAATTTCGTCAACAGTCTATTCCGAAATTTGGCCGGTACATTGCACATTTTGATGTAATCTTTTTAAAATCAACATGCTAAACCTACTGAAAGAACACCCTATTCTCTTTTCTAAAGCACTTTGTACGAGTTTGGCAAACTGGAACACATTAATAAAATTTTTTACTAATTTTCAAATCATTTCAGTAATTAAGTGAAGTTTTGAATAGACCTCAAACCACTGTATTCTTTTATATTCCAACTTTGAGCTGGTCATGGTAAAGATTGCGATAATGGAAGGCAGACAAACTAACACACACACAAAAACACATATAATCGACAACATAAAAATGTTGTTGAAAATGGAAAATAAACTAAATAATTTCCTATATGTATATGTAACAAAAACAACGAAACAAGCAACTGATTCATAAGCCAAAAGGGGCATTAAATGACAAAAGGAAATATATAACAAACAAAAAATTAACATACAGAGAACAACAACAACAACGAAGAAGAAGAAGACAAAGACAACCGGCAGACGGTACGCAATTTTTTGAGGTTAAGTTACAAAATATGTAAGTTGTTTATGAAGGAGAGAGCCTGTGGCGGGAGCGTCTCCTTGAGCCGAACAAGTGCACTATGCGAAAACCGCAGGTTTCGTTTTCTTTTTTTTTTTTGAAAAACCGCACAGACACTCACACACACACGCACACACACACACAGACAATATATAAAAACAAACATAAAGATAAACCCTAAAAGAGACATGTAAAAAACAAAAGCAAAGGAGAACTAACAGGAGCAATGCGCAAAGACATGTCTGGTACGGGGGGCGTGGCTCTTAAAAGCAAAAACAAACAACAAAAAATTTAGAAAAATTTTAAAAATTATTTTTTAAACATTTAAGTCAACAATTTTAGCATTGATTTATAAATTGAACAAATATTTTCATCTTATTGGCAAAATTCTTGTATACAAAAGAGCCAGAGAGAGCGCACACACACACACACGCACGCACTTACAAAGAGAGCCCAAATGGCTGCCGCTTCTCGACAAGGAAGAAAATGATGAAACAAGGCAAAATAATTGAGACGACACATGCAAAGAAGAAAACAACCACACACAAATATATTTCACTAAAATATATAATGATGATTCTTCTTCTTTTTTTAGTAGACAGAATATGGACTTTTACAAAAACTTTTTTTTTTTTTTTGCAAACTATTTATATAAAAAAAAAACACACACAGTCGCTGCTGCTGCCCAGGTCTGGATATATGTATGCGTATATGTACATATATATATGTGTGTGTGCGATTTTTTGCAGCCGCCGCAGGATGATGACAATGTAAAATTGTCGAAAATCAGAATAGAATTTCTTATTTCCTTTTGACACTTACACATGCACTTAAAAACTTGGGCGAAATGCTTATTTAGTCGTTGTTTTCTTAAGTTCTTGTTTTAATTACAATTATTTACACAGGATGAAGAAGAATACGGCGAAAGAATTCTTCAACGTCGTCGTCGTTCGTTGCCGAGAACGATAATAAAAGCGAAATGCAAATACAACACAAAAAAACCGCTCAGAGCAGTGTTGCAAAACGTTCAAATAAACAACAAAACAGAGCATGCTCAATGAGAGAGAGAGGAAATGAGAGTCAGCAAGAGAGAGGGAGAGAGACAGAACAGGCTTAAGAATTTTTCTTAAAAATTAAACATTGTTTCAGCTAGATATAAAAAAATGTATTTCAACTTGTAAAAATATATATGTATAAATTCTACAAGTCAAGTTACTTTTATGTGCTGGGGCACAATTTATTTACGATTTGCTTTGCTTTTTGTATGCTTTCAATATAATTGTTTATACAATATAATTTATCAATCGATTTTTAGGGCCATGCCAAATTTGATTAGACGCCAGACGCACACAAACACAATGTCAAAATGTTTGTTTTGTTTCAGTTTGCGGCTTTTTTTTTATCAACTTTTTTGTTGTTGCTATAAGCACGCGGCTTTTGACTACACACACACACAGACACACATTCATTCACAGTTTGCTATTTGCATTTGTTTATATGCAAATTTATGCATATGCGTTTGCGTTTGCTTTTATTTCTTATTCTTCATTTCTTTCATTCTTTGTCTTTTTTTTTTTCTTTTTAGTTTTGCGGCGCCGCACATAAAGAAGAACAAAAAAATAAGCCGCACCGCTCGCGATTTATAAATTAGTTAAGGGCTGTAATATTTATAAACATTTTGTTGTACACATATTAAATGTATTATCTATAGATACAAAACCGCATGCATAATTCTGTTTAATTCACACAAACACACGCACACGCACCTTATATTACAAGCACACGCTGTGTTCTTCTTACACGATAAATAAAACTGTCGAACAGGGGGGTGGGGATCTGGGGTATGGTGGGGCCAGCCCAGAATAAATGGAAAAATACTCATATGCTCTACGTAGTATTTCGTTACGTTACAACAATTTTTGTATTATTTGTTTAGTAAAGCCAACTGGTCACACTAACGCATTTTGAATTTGAACGGTTGGTGGAAGGGAGGAAGCTGCCGTAGATAAACAGAAGGGCAATTGCAAGCGGAAAGCAGATCTCTCCCAGCCAGGAAAAATAACAACAAAATAAGCGACCACAAAATCTTCTCTTTTTTTTTTGGCTTTAAGTATCTTTATCAAAGGCGGTTTATTCGAACTGCTTCAGCATAGCCACTGATTCAGTGTTGATTTGTACAGCTGACACAAAAGACTTCCAGAAGAGAAACAAAATGCGCATTTTACATTTAAAATTAAAAGAGATCTAGGTCTATAAAAGTTGGCGCAAATGAATTTTTCAGTGTTAAAACCGGAAAAACCGTTACTTTTAAATTTTTGCAAATATCTCAGAAGATATTCACTTTATGATGAAAGTGTTTCAGCTAAAAATGGAAGATATGATGAAAACACATGTTTTATGTTTAGTGACTTTTAATCAAAAAACGTATAGTTTTTGCGAAAAACTCAAAAAATAGGTCCATCTAACGGTCGTATGAATTTGAAAATTATTTCGTGAGCGGGAAATTTGGTTACACTGAAATTATAACGATATGAAATAGAGGTGGACAAATTTCAGGTCAACGATTAACATAAAAATAAATTATAATAAATAACTGACTGCAGACTAAAGAAATCGCGCTAATTTTTAGATAAAGTAATAGAATTCGATATAAATACATATTTTAAATACAAATAAAAAAAGTGTGAGTGTGGTTAACACTCACGGGGCTTTGATGTGAAACATGTTAATTGAAAATAGTTTATATACCGTGGGAAATGCCACGGTTGGCTTGAAAAACAGTGTCCCAGATCCCTGATCCCAGATGCCCCATCCGAAATCCCTGATGCCCATCCCAAATCCCCCATCCCAGATCCCTGGTCCCAGATTCCTGATCCCAGATTCCTGATCCCTGATTCCAGATCACACATCCCAGATCTCTGATCCCAGATCCCCCATCCCAAATCCCTCTTAGATCCCTGGTCCCAGATTCCTAATCTCAGATCCCTTTTACCAGATTTCAGACCCTAAATCCCTGATCCCCCATCCGAAATCCCTGATACCCCATCCCACATCCCAGATCCCTGGTCCCACATCCTAGATCTCTGATCCTAGATCCGTGATCCCTGATCTCTGATCCCAGATCACCTGGTCCCAGATCCCTGATCTCAGATCCCAGATCCAAGATCCCTGTTCCAGATCCCAGATCCATCCGATCCCTGATCCCAGACCATCCCAATCCTGATCCCCGATCCCATAATCCTCAGATCTGATCCCAGATTCCTGATCCCTGATTCCAGATCACACATCTTAGATCTCTGATCCCCCATCCCAAATCCCTCATCCCTAATCTCAGATTCCTGGTCCCATATCCCACATCTCAGATCTCTGATCCTAGATCCCTGATCCCAGATCCCTGATCCCAAATCCGTAATCTCAGATCCGTGATCCCAGACCCCCGATCCCAGAGTCCAGATCCGTGATTCCAAATCTCAGATCCCAAATCAATGATCCCAGATCACAGATCTCAGATCCCTGGCCCCAGATCCCTTTTCCTAGATTTCAGACCCTAGATCCCTGATCACAAATCCCTCATCCCTGGCCCCAGATCCCACATCCCAGATCCGTTATCCCAGACCCCGATCCCAGACTCCAGATCAGTGATCCCAGATCCCAAATCAATGATCCCAGATCCCTGATCCCAAATCAATGATCCCAGATCTCTGATCCCCGATCCCTGATCTCAGATCCGTGATCCCAGACCCCCGATCCCAGACTCCAGATCCTTGATCCCAAATCCCAGATCCCAAATCAATAATCCCAGATCCCTGGTCCCAGATTCCTGATCCCAGATCTCTGATCCTAGATCCCAGGTCCAAGATCCCAGATCCGAGATCCCTGATACCAGATCCCAGATCACTATATAATAATTTCGGGAACGAAAAAAGCAGGTCGCGAAATTTTTAATTTTTTCAAATTTTTTCACCGGTCCCGAAATTTTTAATTTTTTTTCAAATTTAAAATTTGAAAAAAACACGTTTCCGGACCAAAAAACAGTCTTGAAATTTTGATTTTTACCAATTTTTCCCCGTTCCCAAAATTTTTTTATATTTCTTAGTTTTTAATATTTTCTTAGTTTTTGCAAATCAAGCAAATATTTTGAACGTGAAAAAGGGTTTTTCTAAGAGTCATTTTATATTTCAGCCTTTATTATCAATAGATTAGAATTCCTGAAACATGATTTGCTTTCGAAATTTGACTGGTTCAATCTGTTCAAAAGTCGCGTGTGTATTCCATGAACCCTGCCACTTTTTTTTTTTTTTAAATTTGAAAAAATCATGGCCACTATGCATTTTGTAAAGAGAGGTTACGAACGTTCCACGAAATCGAAAGTTTAATTTTTCTAGTTTCAGAAATTTCCAACTTTTCTTATTTTTCAAAGCAAGCAAATATTTTGAGAAACCAAGGGTCTTCGCTCATAACCTGTTCGAGCATAATTCGATTCCTGAAAATCCGATACCGAATCATCAACTTAAGTCGGGATTTACACCATGAACCTGAGTTTTCTTTGTAGGACTCTGGACTTGTTTGTACGCTTTTAACGAATAGTATACGAAATCGAAGTAAATAGTTTCAGGAATCTACTAATGTATTTTTCAAGGCTGAAACGGTCTTCATGAAGTTGTCTTCATCATGTAAATCTCGTCTTAGACTGCTAAATCAATCTACTGGGGGAACCTAGTTTAGAAAATAATTCAAGTCGCTTTGAAAAGTTTTTTAAATATTTACAACCGATACGTTTTTTGAAAGTATGGGGTCTGTGAATGTTCTGGGCGTTTGAGTATCGATAATCATATTAATGATCGATTCCTACACGAGATCCTAAAGTTAAAATCACAATGGTGATGCTTAACCATTGAAATTAAAGTTACTTTCTATAGATTCCGGACTTTTAAACGAATACATAATATCAGACGGATTATCTGAAATCAAAGGCACGCCGAAAATGTGATATACTCAATAGTTTGGAAACTGTGGACCAAAAGTATTCTTTCCCATGCTTAAATTCCTCCCCTCCCCTCCCTGCAAACCAAAGTCAAAAACTCTATACAAATTGTTTTCTAAATATTATATAGATATATTTTATTTTTGAAAATGAAAACATATTTGAAACATAAAAACGCATGGAATATGATGTGAAATGTTTTTAGTAATTTTTTTTTGATTTGATTTGTCTCTGGCAACAAATCCAAAAAAAAAAAATGTTCAGAATAGGAGGAGGAGTTCTTTTCTGTCTTAATGTGAGTTTAGGGGTTGTGCTTAAGGTTTTTCCATAATTTCCATATTTTTTACTTCGTTTCTTGATAATTATTTGGAGCTTAATAACTAAGTTGAGAGAACTCGATTTTCGGCAGATTCACCATTTGAATCTACGGCATCCGATACCTCCTCAACGGAATCAGCCGACTCTTCGGCAGCGTCGACACCTTCCGGGGACTTGGAATCCCATTTCTCCTTAACTCCAAATGGTGGGTCCTCATCATCTTCGGCTCCCGAATCGGTTTGCTTTGGACGACCGGCAGGGCGTCCTCGCTTCTTGGCTGTGGCTCCATCCTCATCCTCATTGGGAGCTTTGTTGGCCATAGCAGGGCGTCCACGTTTCTTGGGTGTGGGTGTGGTCACAGCGGTGCCACCACCTGACAATTCCTCGCCATCTTCCTCTTCATCTTCGTCATCCTGTTCGCCATCGGCCAGGGCATTGGCTTTGGGACGACCACGTGGTCGTCCAGTCTTAACATAAGGTGCCTTGCCAGCGGCTGGACGTCCAGGGCGTTTCTTGCCGCCCGGACCATCACCATTCCAATCGGCTGCAGCAGCGGCTTCCGATGCCGCCTTCTTGGGTCTGCCCTGGCCGCGTCCCGTGCGCGCAATATTCAAACTTATGCTGCCAGTTGAGGGTCGGCCCACTGGACGACGATCCTCATCATCATCGTCGTCATCGTCTTGATCTTAAGTAAAAATTAGAATAGAAATTTGATAGGACAGTCCAAGTCGTTTAGGCTTACCTTCATCATCTTCATCGCTGGGTTGATGCTTACGCGGACGTCCCGCCTTGCGACGCTTCGACGAGGACGAAGGCGTTGCTTTTTGCGGCTTTGAGTCCGCATCGCTAGCCCTGGCGCGACCACGTCCCTTGGCGGCGGCCACCACCGGTGAGGCATCACCATTCGATAACCCACCCTCCTCACCCTCGCCATCCGAAGCGCTCACATTTTTTGGCGGGCGGCCACGACCACCCTGACCGGCGGCAGCCGCTGTCTTAGCCTTGGCCGGGCGTCCACGCTTCTTGGGTGAACCATCACTGGGGCTACCATTACCGGCTGCCGCAGCAGCTGCATTTCCTGCCTTTGGTGGCCGGCCGCGTTTCTTGAGCGCTACTTCCTCCATTTGGTTTTGAATGCTCTGAATTAAGTTATGAAAAAATTTGTCTTCTTCTTCTTACACCTTTGCGCGGTCTCTTCGGCTTTTTGGTGGCGTCCCCTCAACTGGATATGTATGCGTTCACACACACACACACACGCAAACACACGAACACAGGAAGACTCGCTGCTTTTTTTTTTTGCGATTTTTTCGCCGTCTTTTTCCTTGAGATTTACGCTTTGAGAAAGAAAATTGTGCAAAATCTTAAATTATTTTTCTAAATTATGATTATTTCTTGGCCTTTTACTCTTACTTAATGGCTTTGATTTTATGTACTTATACTTTTATATTCAATTATGTACAACACAACTTCGCTCAATTACCTTTTACACACTTCGCGCAAAAACTGCTGAAAAAATATGAGCGTCGATAATTATGCCTAGTGATGAGCAAACAGCGGCGTTCCTGTGATTCAGTCACTGTGACTGCCAGAGTTGTCAATGAATGACAGTGACTGTGACTGCAACTGAACCATCACTAGCCCGCGCTGCCTGTTTTCAGTTGGCTGTATTTAAATATTTGTTTCAGCCCATTGCAAACGATATTTAATATAATATTTATTATGTGGGAAGTTATGCAAGGTTCTGAGAAAGTTTTAAGCGATTAACCGCTCAGTTTCGATTTAATGTATCGACTCTTTGACAGTGGCGCAAATATGATTATTTTTGAACTGAACAAAAATACCTGAGAAATTAAAGTTGAGATTAAACAAAATATACACAAATTTTATAGAATAGCAGCAAAACTGATTAAATAAATGTACAACTTTTTAAAAGGACACTTGGAAATTAAAGCGTACGAATTTTAACGATAATAATAATAATAACTGGTCGATAAATTTTAATGAAGTGTCTGCCCATTTCGATTTGATAGCTTTTTCTGAAGTATTTTGCAATGCTGAATTCAAAAATAAACACTAAATTTTTTTTAGGAAGTCCTTCTCCAGATATCGGCGATTATATGCATTTTTTGGTATTTTTAAAAAAAGATAGGTTCACAGAAGTTGTCATAACATCTGAACCAATTATCCAAATTGCGTTTGCTTTACTTCAAATTAAAGCTATAAAATGTCCCCACACATTCTTCATAGATTACGTCTGTACAGTAGAGTTGAGCCAATTTTCATGAACTAGTTCGAATGAACTATACGTTAAAATAAACATTAGTTCATTAGAACTAGGTCTCAGTGTTTAAACTAAAGTTCATTTTTTGAACTATTCACTTATTGACCAATAGTTCATTTTTGTGAACTATAGTTAATTTTTTATAGCCAATTCTCTTTTCTAACTGCAGCAAATATATTATTTATAGTGTCAATAATGCATTTAATGGAAAACCTTACGTTTTAGAAACGTTTAATAATCTTTTTGACTACGAATTTGAGGCCACTAAAAAGGGTTTAGTTTTGATAGTAACGTCAATGAAAAATCAAACACGGTAGTAAAGCCAAAAGAGTGAAAATCCTGAAGTCAAGTTTTCTATATTTATACGTTTTGTCAAACTAAACACTGTAAAGTGATGGTCGATATTTGCAACCACAAATCATAAGTTTAACATACACTAAAGATTTGTTAAATTATGACGTAAATTCACGTGAGCCTTAACCGAAAATTAACATTTATTTTTAGGGAGGACAACTAGATCCAACAATTTATAGGAATAAAAGGCTACTTGATATAACATGAAAGAAATCAAAGTAGACTAATACATCAAGCTACGTAAGATGTGAAAGTGTATTTGTTTTAGATCAAAAAAAATTAAATAAGAAGTGATTTGAAAGAATGCTTGACGCTGTACTACACCATATATGGGGTCCTATGTATCAAAATTGGTTCAAAGAAATGAACAGTTAGGCCCAATAACATAGAAATCAAAGGTTTTAGGATTAAGACAGTGTTTTAGTTTTCATTCTCTTTTCTTTCTTTTTAAGATTTATTTTAAAAAATTTTTTTTTCCTTCTAGAGTCTTTCATTGTTTTCTATTTAGACCTCGTACCTTTTCTTATTTAACTTTTTACAAAACTTAACCATTCGTTATTTTTCCTACTTATTAATTTTCTTAAAGTGCGTTAGCCTCATACCAAATAAAAATTGTTTATAGTGCATATGTTAAACTATAGAAATGTGGTTGCAAATCAGACCACCTTCGGATTTTAAAAACGCTTAAAGAAAACTTTTTTTTCCAGTTGCTATGTTATTCATGGCTCATATTATTAAAATTGAATTAAAAAAAACTTCAAATGAAAACTAAGAAAATTGCTTTGGCCATAAACTCTAGTTCACAAAAATGAACTATAAATATAAAATGATCTTCAAAAGGGAATAGTTTATCGTAAAATGAACTACAATAGATTCTCCAACTCTACTGTACAGTTAAAATACCGCAAAATTAATTTCATTTTAAAAAAAAAAAAAAAAAATACACACTAATAATTAGACATCTGATTTTGCATCATATTTTGAACCGCTTGTCCGATTTAAGTTCTGATTGCACACATCTTATTTTTATTGAAAAACGATCGAATTCCGCTAAAAACATTTTTGCATATTTTGCATATTTGCATATTTTTATATGCAAATATGCAAAAAACATAATTTTTTATGAAATAATATATTTTAGACCAGCGGTGGGCAACAAATTCTAACAGAAGGGCAGGAAATGCAATAATATATACAACAACTACACCAAACTTTTTTTGTACACTGGGAAACAATTATTTAAACTTAATGCCACCAATCTGCCTTCCTGTTACACGATACTTCTTTGCCAATGCTTTTCGCTCTACTTCTATTTCTTCAAGTGCAAACACAAATCTGATTTCGGATGGGTTAGGTTAAGGTAAGGTTTTAATTAGGAAGAACTATTGATATTTATTTGAATATGTATGTTGAGAACTTTACCGACCAACTTGAAGGAATATTATTTCACTTTTGTAAACAATTAACGCAAAAGAAAGCCTTGATTAAAGCAACATAAATAGAAATGGTCTATGGTGGATCGATAAATATTCAGAAGTAGAATATATGTCTTGAAGGTTCAAACAAACATCTTCAAAATTGCGAAAGTAATTACTTTTATGAAATTGCGAAGGCGATGCAAAAATCCGAAATATATTTGATCTGCCTGCAATTATAAGCAGTTTGTGTTCCATACACTTCAAACCTCTAGCTCTTATCAGCGTTCATAGGGAGACAAACATAGCTATGTCGAATCGGCTGGTGATGCTGTCAAGAACATATCAAGCCCTAACCGCGAAAAAAACGTAAGCGCCCAAAATAATATTTTTCAGAAGAGCTTCTTTTAGATGTAAATGACGTTGCTGATTATATTTATATTAACTGATTTTTTATTAAAAATATCGCTTACGTTATTGTTGCGGTAAGGGCTCGATATATATATATATGCTTCTGGCTGTTACATTCATTTGCCTTTAATACAGAGTATTAAACAAAAGAAAACTAAGAAGCGGAACTGTTCCGATACTATGGTTGTGTTCTCTTCGGTTCCAAAAATATCGCTTCTCGAATACTCAAGTACTAAGAAAATTAAAATATTAGTCTCGGTTCTCAGTTTTAATCGGTTCTTTTAGGTATTCTCAGCTCGTCTTCTGATGAAGAAAATGTTTAGTTTATGGGGTAGGAAATGAGAATTTTTATGCCTTTCAAACTTCTGGCAAAATATATACACTCTTTACAAGTGTGTAAAATCAACATAAGTCAAAATTTTATGCCCAAATACAAAGTTATACTATTAAAAACATTTTGCATATTTTTTGCATATTTGCAATCCGACTTCATTTAAAAAAGTGCATAAAATCCGATGTCTACTAATAATATTGGGTTATTAAAAAGGGCATTTTTTTGTCGACCAGTGTAATTTAAGAATTAAACAGAAAATGAAACCGGAACCTTATACCAAAAAGAAGCGATTAAAACCCTAACCGGAACCAATATTTGGCATTTTTTAAGAACCGTTATTCGAGAACCGATATTTTTGGAACCAAAAAGACGGAAACAACGTAAAGTAATTTTGGATCTTGCGCTGTAAAAGAGTAGTTAAGATTTATGAGTTAGGTTCTTGACTTGATTTGGACTCCATAAGATACTTTGCAACAACTTGGAGCAATGAATGTAAATTACATTTCTTTTTTACACACAACTGTTTATTGAATTGTTAAACAAAATATATATACATTTATCAATTTGTTTGTAAAACTTATGATTCCATATTTCATTGTATTAATATAGTTTTCGATTTCTGTTTTAGCCGAATGTTTTAAAACACGGATTTCTAAATACATATTGCAAATTGTTTACCGATTATAAGGAGATATATATGTAGCATTTTTTTTGTTGTTTATTTATAAGCAATAAAGAACGCCTTCCACACACACACACATACACACAGACACGCACACTCACACACACATATGTAAAAACGAGACTTAATCAAACAAAACTGAAATTTACACAATTTAAAAAAATATCTAAGAGTACAATTGTTAAAATTATTAATGTATATATGTATATATATATATATATATAAGTTTAATAATTACAATGAGTAATAGCAGCTTTAAACAGAGGTTGTATAATTTTTTTTTTTTGTATTTTTTTTGATATTACAAATTTATCTTAAAATTCTGATGCACAATTTTCTCTTCTCTAAATCAAATAATATATATATATAACGACGACAATAAACTAATTCCATATAACTGAATGAGCGGGGCGGAGCGGGTTAGTGGGTGATTTGCGTTGGATCTCTTATTTACGTTCAGGAATCTCATAAGTTTTGCAAAAATGATAATAATTTCGTTTCATAGTTTTTATTCGATTCCAAATTTCGGAGTGAATGCCGCTCCTCGGGAAATACGTGCAGGGCATAGGGTTTATTTGCCCTATTAAGAGCACTGATCAGTCGGGATGTGTGATAGAAGTGTACATTCTCATCGATCAGGCCATGAATGAGAAGCAGACGATTATCTCTGAAAAAATAGGATTTAAAAAGAATTATTGATTAATTTGGGGGAAAAAAACGTTAAAGTTGTGTGAAAAATAGAAATTCAAACCGTTCGGGAATTAAGACTGGTTTGGTTTAGTGGTTCTCACAAGTTCATAGAATCATAGAAAAAAACCCTATAAAGTCCGATTTGCATACGCGGTTCATAAGTTTAGCAATGGTCTTTGTATACAGAAATGCAAACACGGTGCGTCACCTGAGCATTCAAGGAAATTAAATTTGGATAACACAACAGAAGTTGAAGTTGGATTATCCCAAAAACGACAAAAACACGTACCATTGGTAATAGGTTATATCAACTACAAACAAGTAAGAAAGTCGGTCAAGCCCGACTGTAATATACTCTGTACCTGTTTGTACGTAACTGATAACTTTAAAGTGTGTGGTTTTTTCAAAATCTGGGGGTGGCAACTCTTTCGACTATCGTTCATCTGGTTGAAAAACGATGTATGGGGGCTCGATTAGTAATGATGAGTAGAATTACCCTAGAACATAACTCGTAAAATTATAAAATTTGTAAATTATATATTAGTCACGCGGGAATCACGCGTGATTTCAGACCGCAGGCCATCTCAATTGCATCGCTCCTCTCATACTTGGTCTTTGCCTCCTTACACAAATATCTATTGGAAAGAAGGGAGGGGGGAAACTGAAAGCTGCGCAGTCCAGTTAGCTAATGCCGTCAAGCCAATTCCAATTGTGAAATTACCAGTAAGCTATTGCCCTCTCGCTCTCTCTTTCTCGTAAGTTCTACCAATCGCTGCAATGTTGTTGTTGTCGTTGCATTAAATTTTCTTTGATATATAGCGCCACTATTGTTCATCTGATCGGAAAACGATGTATGGGGGCTTGATAAGAAATGATGAGTAGAATATATGTCTAGAAGGTTCGAACAACCTAGCTCCAAAATTGTGGAAGATATTAAGTTTTTTTCAATTTGCGGGGAATTCCATACACCTCAAACCTCTATCTCTTACCATCTCTAAGATCTCTTCGTTCATACGGACAGACAGACGGACATGGCTATATCGACTCGGCTGTTTATGCTGATCAAGAATATAAATACTTTATAGGGTCGGAGATGCTTCCTTCTGGATGTAACAGCCATTTGCACATTTGCACAAACCCAATATACTCTTTGTACCTTCGGTACAGAGTATAACAACTAAAATAATGCAAAACTTTCATAATTAAATCTGTAATTTGCAATGAAGGAATGCCGACTTATGACAGGTATCAAGTGGAAAGAGAGAATTCTAAAAAGAATATATGAATAATAAATCCCATTCGTCTGTTTGAAAATGCTGAACCGAACCGAAAGCAGGGAAATAAAAATGGTTCGGTTAATTGCCTCGCCGAGTTTGCTGAAATTGTATAATAAAACATTGTATTACCGAACCGCTAATTCGAGCTCGTAAACCGAACAGCGAAAAAAAACTAATCGCTTTCTATCAAAATTCTGTAAAACTTAACACAGAAACCTTGAACCCTAACCATTGGTAAATTTTCGTTCGAACCCGAGATTCGAACCTCCGCAAACAATATTTAGGTTTGCAGCCCTGTATACAACTGCACTACTTAACGTATACTTGTCGGTTAAGAAATTCAGTCCAGTCACCAACTTTTCTAGGATATCCGATATTTTCCTTCCATGAGTGAGTGAATCACTGAAACGAACCGAAACCGCGGTTTCCTTTGCTCTAAAAAGCATGTTATAAACCGAACTGGTGGTATAAAACCACTGAACCGAAATAGTCTTATTTCCCGAGCGGGTTGCAACCCTGGTAATTATATCTATATTCCATGCGAGAGCAGGACTCAGTACGTCTTCTATCCGAGAAAAAAAAAGAGCTTCAAAAAAAATAGTTCTTAAGTAGGGTTTTGGCAATCTTCATTGGTTTTTTGTCTTTTTTTCAAAGAGGGCCAGCCGATATTTTCATGAAATATTTTTTTCTGGTTAAGGATATCCGTATACAGATTTTACAAAAAAGCTCACGATGGGACAATCAATTAATGCGCAAGGAAAAATATGTTTCTAAAATAAAATTTTTTTTTTAAGTAAAAATAATTTATTAAAAACAAGTAAGAAAGTCGGTCAAGCCCGACTGTAATATACTCTGTAACTGTTTGTATATAACTGATAACTATAAAGTGTGGCAGTGCTGCCTATCACGATTACGGGCAGTGGTGCCCATCGTAATTATTTGATTTGCTTATAACTTGAATATCGTTCATCTGATCTGGAAACGGTGTATGGTGGATCGATAGGTAATGACGATTAAAATATATCCCTAAAAGGTTCAAACAATCTGTCTTTAAAATTGTGGAAGATATACGATTTTGTTCAAATTGTGGGGGTGACAACTCTGCCATCGTTCATCTGATCGGAAAACAATGTATGGGGGCTCGATAAGTAATGACGAGTAGAATATATGTCTTGAAGGTTCGATCAACCTAACTCCAAAAATGCGGGATATTTGAGGTGTTTTTCAAATTGCGGGGGTGGCAACTCTGCCATCGTTCATCTGATAGGAAAACAATGTATGGAAGCTCGATAAGTAATGACGAGTTGAATATATGTCTAAAAGGTTCGAACAACCTAACTCCAAAATTGCGGGATATTTGAGGTGTTTTTGAAATTGCAGGGGTGGCAACTCTACTATCATTCATCTGATCGGAAAACGATGTATGGGGGCTCGATAAGTAATGATGAGTAAAATATATGTGTAAAAGGTTCGAGCAACCTTACTCCAAAATTGTGGAAGATATTAAGATTTTTTCAATTTGCGGGGGAGGCAGGGGGCGTGGCAAAAATCAAAACTAAACTTGATCTGCCTGCAAGTATAAGAATTATATGTTCCATACACTTCAAAGCTTTAGCTCTTACCATCTCTGAGATTTCAGCGTTCATACGGACATCATCAAGAATATATATACTTTATAGGGTCGGAGATGCTTCCTTCTGCCTGTTACATACATTTTTACTCTACGAGTAACGTGTATAAAAACACATTTTCCGACCGATCGGTCCTATGGCAGCTATATGCTATAGCCATTCGATTGGCAACACACAACAACAGCCATATTGTAAGGAGAGGAAGTTAACTAGCATTAATTCCAGTTTAATTCCTTATTTTCATTACACTCACGTTGGATCAGCTGAACTTGAGGACGTGACTTCAATGTACAGACATTTTTCAACCTATCTAAAGCAACAGTCTTCAATCTACGGTGTACATATTAGAATTGAGTCATATATCTCTTTATACTGTTCCTATACTAGGTGAAAAGAACCTTACGCTATAAGACAGATTTGAATCTCCGAACCGAACCGAATTCAGAATTACAAGTGTTGGCAGTCTTAAATTTGATACTAAGCAACACTTACTCATCGGGAAATGAATGCACATAGTTGAGCACAGAGCCAGCCGAATAGCCATTCTCATTGTGTTGTGGCAAATCCATATAACGTTCTGTATAGCCGGTATCGTAATACTCCCAGTTGGTAACTGGTGCCCCGGCAATGGCCACCTTAAAGATATGTGGATACTGCACGAGACCCATTAAGCTAAGGTAGCCACCTGAAAAATACAAAACCGTAAAAACTAAATTCAAAGACAGAGCCAGTCAGACTAACCATAGGACCAGCCATGGATGGCCACACGTTCCATATCAATATAGCCAAGTTGATCGGATAATATACGTAATGCATCCACCTGATCGGTAAGTTCCACTTGACCCATACGTCCACGTATGTGACTCTCAAAGCGTTTGCCACGATGTCTTGAGCCACGGGAATCGATGCAGATGACACAATAACCCTGGGCGGCCAGCATATGCATACGCAACTGATGTTTACCCTAATGAATTGAAATGATAAGTGTGTGCCCGGAGTCACATATATACCAAAATTGCCTTACCTTAAATGTATTATTCACTGTTTGCACTTCGGGACCGCCATAGACATTCAATACCGTGGGATATTTGACACCAAGTTGAAAATTGTGCGGCTTAAAGACCATGGCATAGACAATATCACCCGATGGCAGTTGAGGACGAAAAATTTGTGGACAATATTGTGGTTCCGGTTTGCCGCCCTTATGCAGATAACCAACCAAAGAGATTTGTATGCCATTGACGCCACCATTAAGACAGGTTTGATTCACACGCATCACTTTGCAGCTGGGCAAACGTTGGATATTGCAGTAGACTAGCAACATGAGCTGGCATTGCTGTGAGAAGAAAAGAACATAGGTTAGGCAACTGTTTAGATCGCTTACTAAAGACATTACTTACATCATCAAACTCCACCAGATAGGAGTAACCGGGTTCGGTTAATAGACGTATATGCTCGGGTCTTTGCAGACTAACCACATACAGATGCTTCTCTAGCGGTGTATCGCGTAGACCCACAAAATAGACCAACTGATTGGGTTGATCTACCCAGAGACTACGAGCCAGCACCTCCCATTCGCCGCTGGTTAAAGCCACTTTATTGATAATACGCGGCAACAAAGCTGCCTGCTCCACAAAACTAGGCTGGTGAGCAGCAGCAGCACCAGCACCAGCTCCAGCTGCTCCATCTGTTTGACCATTTTTTGTATGATTCAACAATAGACTGGATGTAACCAAATAGAGATGTCGAAAGCCAGTCTCCTCGGAGGCCCATAAATAGGTAACACTCGTCTCGTTCACCTCAAGGAAATACAATAAATCATGAATATTGATCCAACTCTCCGTATGTTGCTCGGTGTAAATGACTTGGAGTGGTGTTATGGTGCGATTATAGGGACTTCGCCAACTGTGATCACCAATCGAATCTGTGGGTGTGGATACCTGACTGCTATACGATTCACAAAAGTTATCCAACGGTATGAGTATGACATCCAGACGCTGTTGTTTACGATCCAAGCCCTCGACCCAAACGCTAAAAAGAAATGAATGAGTACAAACAACATTAAAGAAATGTAAAGAAAGACTAAAAGATAATGTGTGGGGTCAACAAATTACGATATTCATTAAAAAAGACTAGTAAGTAGGTCGGTCAAGGCCGACTGTACTATACTCTGCACCTGTTTGTATATAACTGATAACTTTCAGTGCTGCTCAGCGTAATTATTTGTTTAGCTTATAACTCGACTATCGTTCATCTTATCTAGAAACGATGAATTGTGGATCGATATGAAACGACGATTAAACTGTATGCCTAAATGGTTTGAACAATCTTTCTTTGAAATTGTAGGAGAGATATGACTTTTTTATACCCGTTACTCGTAGAGTAAAATGGGTATACTAAGTTCGTGCAAATGTATGTAACAGGCAGAAGGAAGCATTTCCGATCCCATAAAGTATATACAGCTGCGAAAAAAAAAAATTGTACCACCCTCACAAGCAAATTTTACAAAGCCGTCATAACTACATTTGTCAGTTTTAGAATCTTTTGAATGAGAAAACTCTTATGAAAGGAAAAAAATCATGGTTTTATTTACCGTTTTCAACAAATTATAGAAATTTTATGGAAAAATTTATGAAATTAGACGAAAAAAATAATGAGATCATACGAACAGACGTACATGTCTATATCGACTCGGCTGTTGATGGTCGGAAAACAATGTATGGGAGTCCGATAAGTAAAATATAGGTCTAGAAGGTTTGAACAACCTGACTTCAAAATTGTGGGAGATTTGAGGTGATTTCTAATTTGTGTGGGTAGCAACTCTACGTTCATCGTTCATCGGAAAACGATGTATGGGGGCTCGATAAGTAATGATGAGAAGACCATATGCTTAAAAGGTTCAAATAACCTTACTCCAAAATTGTGGAAGATATAAGGATTTTTTATCAAAATGCAGGGGTATAATAAACTTATTCATTCCATGTGAACTCAGTCACCCAAATTTTTTATACCCTTGCAGAGAGTATATTAAAATTGTCACGATGTTTGTAACGCATAGAAGGAAGCATTTCCGACCCTATAATCTATTTATATTCTTGATCAGCATGACGAGCTGAGTCTATATAGCCATGTCCGTCTGTCCGTCGGTCCGTCAGTCCGTCCGTCTGTTTCTATGCTATCTCCTCCCTCAGTTTTAAAGCTATCTTGACCAAACTTTGCAAAAAGTCTTTAAATACACAAAGGCTGCACATTTGTCGGAATCGGCCAGATCGGATGACTATATCATATAGCTGCCATAGGAACGATCGGTCCATAAACTTGTTCTAGTGAGAAAAACTTTTTTGTTTTCTATTGTAGCGTCACCAATCGTGGTATTTATTAGTTTTATATGCTTCCACACAATTACGAAAAAATTCATCAAAATCGGATGACTATAGCATATAGCTGCCATATAAACGGTCTGTCAAAAAACCAGTTCTAGTGAGAAAAACTTTTTTGTTTTCCATCGTAGCGTCAACAATCTTGGTTTATAATAGTTTTGTATGCTTTCACACAATTCTGGAAAAATTTATCAAAATCGGATGACTATAACATATAGCTGCAATAGGAACGATCGGTCTAAAAACTAGTTCTAGTGGGAAAAACTTCTTTGGTTTCCATCGTAGCATCACCAATAGTAGTATTTAATAGTTTTATATGCTTTCACACAATCCTGAAAAATTTGATCAAAATCGAAGGAATATAGCATATAGCTGCCATATAAACGGTCGGTCAAAAAACTAGTTCTAGTGAGAAAAACATTTTTGTTTTCCATCGTAGCGTCACCAATCTTGGTATATATTAGTTTTATATCCCTTCACACAATTCTGGAAAATTTTATCAAAATCGGATGACTTTAGCATATAGCTGCCATAGGAACGATCGGTCTAAAAACTAGTTCTAATGAGAAAAACTTATTTGTTATCAATGGTAGCGCTTTTCAAAAACTGCAAGGGTATTTAAAACATCGGCGTAGCTGATTTTAGCCTTATATTTTTGCAATTAATTAATTTTACTAAAAAAAAATTTATTTTAGAAAAATATTTTTTCTCGCGCATTTATTGATTGTCCCATCGTGAGATTTTCTTTTAAATATGTATACGAATATCCTTAACCAGAAAAAAAATATTTCATGAAAATATCGGCCTGCCCTCTTTAGAAAAACATTAAGGATTGCCAAAACCTTACTTACGAACTTTTTTTTGAACATCTTATTTTTCTCTGATAGAAGACGTGATAACAGTTACTTCACAATTTGGTCCGCTTAAATCGGATGCACCGTAGAGATGCAGTAATTTTGCAAAGTTTTAAATTCTGATCTGTTAATGCCTGCAAGTATAAGAAATATATGTTCCATACACTTCAAACCTCTATCTCTTACCATCTCTGAGAACTCTTCGTTCTTACGGACAGACAGACGGACATGGCTATATCGACTCGGCTGTTGATGCTGATCAAGAATATATATACTTTATAGGGTCGGACTGGACATGAATGCTTTAAGTCCTAGAACAAATATTCTTCATACCGAAAAAAGTTTTGACTAGGCATAGGGAGGCCATGCACAGCCACACAAAATCGCAGATATCCTAAAATCATACCGTCGCGCTTAAACAACAATTCGAATTCAATCCCTTGATAGAAATCTAAATGAGGCCTTCATGCCATCTTCCCCTTGTAATGTAATATATAGTACTTTAAGGACGAAACCGACTGTTCTCGTCATATGATCAAGCAGCATACATACATGCCAACATGTATTAACATGGTACTCACTAATTGGCATCCGGTGTCCAACCCACACGTACAATATACTCCAGCCAATTGAATACGGCCAGTAGGGAGTATGGCAAGTCCTTGGTATAAATCTCACTTATTTGCAGCGCTTCATTCAATACAAATTGCACTAGTTTCAGTTTGGATTTGGCATTTGTGGTGCCGGAGCGTGGAAAACGATATTCATCCACCTCACCGGGCAACGCTGTCGCTGAGGGAAACGTATAGAGTGAGACATCCGTTTCATCCACTTCCTCATAGACAATCCGATAGATGCCATCATCTGAATGGGGTTGCCACCAATAGCCCTGATAGCGACTGAATTCCTCTTGCATAACATAGGATGGTACGCCGGCACTTAAAGCATCCTCAGCGTATGTTCGTCGACCGCTGCTGGTGTAGGTCAAACGCTTCTCATGTCCACTGAGCGTATGCGTTACCCAAATATCACAGTCACTGATGTAGGCAATCAGATCGGAATTCTGTGGACAAATTTGTGGATCCAAGGCGCTCCACTGCGGACAGGTGCGTAGTTGGGTGGGAAATAGCAGGCCAGACTGGAAAGCAGATGTGTTAGGTATATATCGGAGGGTTTCACTTTTCTAGCTTACATTGTAGCCAGTGTCCAGACACTGATACAGATCATTCAGGCAAGGAAATACCAATTTGCCTGACGGTTTGTGCAATTCATAGGAGGTAATTCCCCAGGTGGTTACGCGCTTGCGTTCCAGCAGCAATTGAAATTCTCGGGCAATGGCGGGACTGCTTGCACCACTGCCACTTGAACCACTGCTGCCTGCCACATGAGTAGAGGGTATGGGCTGTTGCAACAAGGGTTGCCAACAGAGTCTGAAACGGGAAGACTTGTAATATTGATATTTCTATGAGAGACTTTTCAAACCTTACCTGGGCTTAAAATGGAAACCCAACTGCTGGCCCAGCGGTGAACCGGGGCCTTCAGATGTTGCATCGCCACTCTCTAGATGTTGTCCCAGCAATAGCTGCTCTTCCTGCTGCTGCTGCTGCAGCAGATTAATGTCGACAAACAGTAGGGTCGTCTCCCAGGTCTGTGGCGTGGTACTTAGAAAATAGCAACGCACCCGGCCATCCGATAAATGACGAAATTGTACATTTGTGGGCACCATGGCCGACAAATTGGATAATTGTTTGCGTATGTCTTGTACAATTTGCTTATTCTCTGCCCAGGTTTTGGAGGGCGTGGGTGCCGCCTTATGCCCATCATTATCGACCCCATCGTCTTCATCTTCGTCACAATCATCATCGTCGTCATCATCCACACCCAGATGATGGGGCGGTGTACCACTTGTGGGCGAGCTCAGATGATTTGTTATAACTGAGGCGGCGGCTACCACAACCTCGGTGGTGGTGGCTGTGGCTGCAGCAGCGGCCGCTGTGATGGGCGAGGTGATTGAATTGAGTGCACTGCCAATGGAGGAATAAAATGCATTTGCTGTGGTACCCAAAGAGGCCAACGAAGTGGTGGATCCCGGTGTGCTGGCTGCACTCTGACTATTCCTATCAATGCCGCCCGCCACACTGACGGCCGTTGAGACGCGGGCGGTAAAACCATCAAGAAGATTTACAAATGAGGTGGCTGCCGCATTGGTTATGCTGTGGCTACGATGATGGCCAATGTTGTTGTTGGTCCGACCACTGGGATTAGATGGCATTGAAGAGTCAGCTGCTGATGATGATGCGGTTGAAGAGGTGGTGGTGGTGGTTTCGCCCAGATTTACATTGTTGGCATTTGGTCCACCTCCAAGATTAACACTTAGCGGTTGTTGTTGTGTGGTGGTCTGAGTTCTCTCCATGTTCTGTTAGTTGGTTGACCCAATTTATATACACACACACACACGCACAAATCTTTGAAAAATTTTCAAACGCACGCACACGCCTACATACACACACACACATCTACACAGATCCTTGCATTTAGTATATTAACCGCAATTGTTTAACTAAATAACATTGTTATTTTCTAAAGATTTCCACGCACATCATGCTGGCTCGGCGTTTTTTATGCCTCTCCTCTTGTCTTTGCTCTTCGTTGTCTGCCTACTGTGTTGTTGTTGTTGTTTTTATATCGTCTCTTTTTTTTTTTTTGCCCAGACAAGAAAAAGTGAAAGTCTGTGCGCCTAGGCAGAGAGAAACAAGTGTTTGACCTATATGTGGGTGTGCAGCTCAGGTCTAAGTACTTTAATTTCATTCACATAACTTATTAAGTGGAACACTAACTAAATGAATTGGATTAGTTGTGATTTGTTTCTGATAAAACAACATATGAAAAACACGATATAAAATGCTTTATAAGTATTTTATTGAGACTTGTGATTTGGTCACACTAAATTCGAGTTGCCTATTTAAGCTAGAGATGGGCGCGTGTTGTGAAACGAACACTTGCCAAATCCACACCTAGAAGCAAAAGCAGACAGAGTTGGCTATATCGACTCAGCTGATGCTGATCAAGAATATATATACTTTGTAGTTCAGAGTATAAAAACAAACGACCAATTGAGTAGTTATGAGTATGTTGTATTATTCTAAAGCGTTTTCAATATAAGCACATTCAATCCGTATGAATAGAAAAGTCGTCATAGGTAAAATCCCTAATTTCTGCAGTGGGACTAAAGATGCATTTATCAATTCGACTGGTGGGACTGCCCGTATGTTGTAGCCATAGACGCCTGAAATTCCAGATGTTAATAAATACAACAAAAATTTATAATTGTGAGTAACTCACATGGCTTCAAAACCCCAAGCATAACCCTGAATTTCACCTTTAACTGTCTCATCCCTAGTATTCATACACCAACCGCGAACGCTCAGCTTTTGTGCCCTTCTCAGGGTATACTGTGAAATATAATAAATTCAAAATATATATCAAATTATTTCAGAAAGAGTAGTGCCAATTGCTCACCATACGAAACGAAACGCCTGGAAATTAAAAGTTTCATTAAAAGAAAAGAAAATGGTGAGGCTAAGACCTACCTTGCACAATACCAAATACTTCAAATAAACAACGATATATAATTTTATTGTCATCCGAATTGGGCACGGGAGGCGATGGTCCTCCAGTTAATATCGTTGCCCGTGGGGGTTCTGTTTCAGGTTCATGTCTGTCATCTGGCTCAGATATAGTCTCTGGTATGGGTGTAGATTCGCGTTGGGGTTCAGTCTCTGGTACGCGTGTAGATTCGCGTTGAGCTGCGGGAGCGATTGCAACAGTTGAACGTTTTGATTTTCTCTTTTCTGTTTGCGTTCCGCTCTCCCTAGTACTCATTTTTCAATTTTCTATTCAAAGAACTATTTAATTTATGCTGCAGCTGTCAAAAAATCGAAGTATAACTAACGATGGCCCCTATCACTATCGTTAGTGAAGGGAAATCAATTAAAGGGCTGCGAACCGGTTCGGAGTCGAACCGCTCTGAAGTATTTTAGGGAATGCTCGAACCGAACCTTAAACGAAGCAGATAAAAGAAATTTGTATGCCCTTGCAGAGGTTATATTAAAATTGACATTGAAGCACCTCTGACCCCATAAGTATATATATATAATTGAGCAATTTGAGAAGCTGTGTTGATATATATATATCTTTTCCCTCAGTTTTAAAGCTATGTTGACCAAAATTTGCAAAAAGTCTTAAAATACATATAGGCATTAGCACCGGATTGAATAAATATTGCATATAGCCGAAATAGGAACGATCGGTCCCAAAACTAGTTTTAATGAGAAAAACTTGATTGTTTTCAATGTTAGCGTCTCCAAACTTGGAATTGAATAATTGTATATGCAAGTTTGATTATAATCGGGCGACTAAATCCTATAGCCAGTGATTGGAAAGGTACTCATTATTTTTACCTAGGTAAGGTACAAGGTAAATGCCAAAAACTATACCTAGGTAAGGTAAAAGGTAACTAAATTTTTTAGTACCTAGGTAAAGGTACTAAAAAGGTATTACAAAAGTAATCAAATCGAAAATTCACAAATTAATGTTGCCAACTATACTTCTTCTTAGTATACACATAAACACCTTGGCATATCTATTTTCCCTAGGAATAACGGGCATAACAATTACGTAGGTTGGCTTTTCTCCGTGTGTAAAAATTTTACAATTTCAAACTCTAGACAACAACTATCGGCTATCGTGTCCGCCCTATGCCATCTCTAACAAACAACGCCAGTGTTGCAAAACGGCAAATGCAAATATTCATAATTTAAACAAAAGATCAGAAAAAACAATGCACACAGTTTACGCTCTGCTTAAAAATAAATTAAGCGATGTCCATCCGCTGCATAACATTGATTTGGATCAAAATGTGGCCTATTTAAAGACACTGATTGCCAAGGAGCTGCAGCTACAGTACGAGGCTGTAGAATTGGGTGAGTTGCCAAATGAACACAACCCCCTCCCCCAACCCATTCCCCAACCAACGAACCTATGTATATTACATTTTTTGCAAACTCATTGTTGTCCACGCATATTACGCAGAACTTTGTCATCATGGCCAAGTGCTCGAAGATGTGCAGACCCTAAAACAGGCCATCAAACCGAATGCCCTCATACACTGTTTCCGCAAGACCAAGGGTTATACGCCCTATGTGCCGCCAGTTGCCAGCGAGATAAATACCAAGCACATACAGGAGCTATTCTCAATGACCTCGCATTTGCAAATTAGTGTGACCTCCAGATTTAATATACTCCAAAAGATTTTGGCCGAGTATCCGGAATTTCGTCGGAATTTGGGTGCACAGGCTCTGATACGGGATTCGGTGTTGTTCAATATGCTGCATGAGCCGGAGGTGGTACAGAATTTGGTTAAAGACTATCCACTCATATGTGAGGCGGCACCTTATATAGTGGATACCATACGCAAGGAGTTGGCACGCAATAGCTCGGCCACGCAGTGTAAGTTATGGAGGGATTTGGTAGTTGTCTTTTAGTAATACTTTTACTTTGCAGTTCAAGAGCAGGCCGCCTCCGAGTCCACTTCATCGGAGGAGGAGAACTCTTTGGGTGCGGGCAGTAGCAGCAGTGGCGGCAGCAGCAGCACAGCCGTGGCCAGCGCTGTGACCAATCGACGCGATGAGATGGCAAACATACGTCTCATAAGCAGACAACAATTGGCCAATGCCTTGGCCAATGTCAGTTCCTTCAATTCGCTGTCCAACATAGCCCAACGAAATGCAGATGAAGCCTTGCAGGATGATGAGAGACCTAGATCCACCAATTCTACGGCTAATTTAACAGGTGCTAGTGGTAGTAGTGGCTCCATTTCGTCGGAGCTATTTCGGAATGAATTGGCCAGAGCATTTCAATCATTGCAACAACAACTGCCAACTCCAGCCGTAGAGAGTATGGAAGTGGAAACGTCTAATGCTACAGCTGGAGAGGGAGCAGCAACCGCACCAGCTGCTGCCGCTGCTGCTGATGATGATGAGGATGACGATGAAGCTGCCACTGGCGATGACAGCGATGTTTTGCCACGCTGCTACCGTCATCATCGTTTCACCGAACAACTACGCACTATGGCCGCCATGGGCTTCATTAATCACACCCAGAATGTTAACTATTTAACTCTTGCTGATGGCAATGTGGAGCATGCCATCAATTTACTTATGCTGGGCATGAATTAAGCATCAATTTGATAGACTCTTATGTTTATTGTTTATATATAAATACACTTAAGCGATTTAGCATTATCTGCGTATTGAAATTATGCAAATCCCCTCATCATCATCGTCATAATAAAAGAGAATACCACCCATTTTGGGGCCCAAGCAAAATCATAATAATAATTGAACTAGTTAATTAAATAATCTAACGCTTTGTCCTTATTGTTATTAAATTTCAAAAGCGCCGCCGAGATTTTTGTTTCATCAAATCCGAGATCCATTAACTCGCCCAAAGGTATGAGATGTTCGATTATCTGCAAAAAAATAAGGGAAAGAGAGAGATTATACAAATACTAGCATATAACTCGGCGCGCTTCGTGGCGAAGCGGTATATCCGCCAAAATGATGAACAAAAAGTTTAGCAATCAAATGTCTAATTATTTTCTATAATGTGTTCACAAGCCGATTTTGAAGCCAATCGGATTAAAAATAGGTTTTACCATATGGAATTTTCCGGGAATTTCCCGACTTTTCGGGCTTGGAAAATCTCATGTCTAATTATTTTGCATACTATCCTTACAAACCGAGTTTGAAGTCAATCGGATGAATAATAGTGTTTTCCATATAGAATTTTCCGGCATTTTCCTTGTGGGTGGAGTTTCCATCAACAAAAAATCACATGCCTTATTAGTTTGAAGCCAATCGGATGAAAAATGTTTTTTTCCATATAGAATTTTCCGGGAATTTCCCGACTTTTCGGGCGGATTTTCCAATATCAGAAAATCTCTAGTCTAATCAATCTGCTTACCAACCTCACAAACCGAGTTTGAAGTCAATCGGATGAAAAATAGTTATTTCCATGAAGAATTTTCCGGCCATTTTCCTTATGGGTGGAATTTCCACCAACAAAAAATCACATGCCAAATACAAACCGAGTTTGAAGCCAATCGGATGAAAAACAGTTTTTTCCATGAAAAATTTTCCGGGAATTTCCCGACTTTTCGGTCGGATTTTTCAACATCGGAAAATCTCAAGTCTAATTATTCTGCTTACCAACCTCACAAACCGAGTTTAAAGTCAATCGGATGAAAAATAGTTTTTTCCATGAAGAATTTTCCGGCCATTTTCCTTGTGGGCGGATTTTCCGAAATCTGGGAAACAGGTTTCCAATTATTTCGCTTACTTTACTTACAAAACAAATTTGAAGTCAATCTTCAGCTTTTCCGGAAGTTTTCCACCCCTTAAACTTCTGTGCAAATTTCAGCTTTCTATCTCTTACCGTTCAGGCTCTACGTTGATTGCCAATGAGTGAATCAGTCAGTCAGTCAGTCAGTGAGGACAAACTATTTTTATATGTAGAGAGATTTCTCAATGGAAAACTTACCTTTTTATCATCTATGCCGCATAGACTAACCACCTTGGCCACCCGCTCCAAAGGAAATCCCATGCCGCTTATGCGTTGAGCCAATTTCTGGGCTGGCCCCGCCAAACCCAAATAAATGTGATTGGCATTGCCTTTGTTGGGCTCCAACTGCTTCTGTTGCTGCTGCTCCTCATTATGACTGTGCAGACGTGTGCGACGTTTCTCCGCCTGCTGCAGTTCCGTTTTCAATTCACGCAGAATATCTGGAACACTTTTCGATTTAATTTCAACTTCCTGGGAGGCAATGGTGGCGGTCAGATGATGGTTGCTGGTGGGTGAGCCATTGTAATAGTTGTTGTGTTGTTGTTGTTGTGGCTGAGGATAATAGTGCAGTTGGTAGGCCTGAGGATTGAGGGGCGATTTATTTATTTAACAAAAACTAAAAACAACAACAACAAAAACTAAACTTTAAAATGTTTTTCCCAGCAATTAGCTACCTGGAATTGCGGATGTGCTGGCGGCTCCTGAGCGGGTGGAATGTCATCTTCATCATCACAGTGCACATGGAAATTGACGCTATCTAAGGTTGCTTTGGTTTCAGCCAGAGTTGTCACAGTCAGCTCAGCGGCGGCGGCAGCAGCAGGCAGCGTCTCTTGCTCCCGCTCCACCTTCTTCTCTTCCAGCTGCGTCTGATGCAGCACCTGAGCCAGTATGTCCAGGTCATTGATTGTTTTCATTTCGCAATTATCAAATGGCGTGGAGTTCATATTATACTCAAAATCGGCATAATTTAGCGAGCTGTTGCGCTTGTGTGTGGAAGCTGCTTGCATTGTTGTTGTTGTGCTGCTGCTGGTGGTGGTCAGAATAGTGGGTTGGAGTATGCTATTAAAATTACACACAATTATTGACTTTGGTTCAGCGTGGGCTGTGGGCGGTGAGTCATTGGACTCCTCCTCTTCTTCCTGCTCATCGGACGATGATGACAACTCTGCCGCACTGGGATACTCAACGGCCCCAAGCATTGCCTTTTGTTTCGCCTCCAAATCTCTTTGGCATTGTACTTTTCGCTCATCCTGTCGCTCCTGACGCTCCCTGCGCTGTTGCTGACGTAGTTGTTGCCAACGTTGAGCCTTGTCCAGTATACATTGCTCCAATTGGAAGTCATATTGGAAGTCGGGATGATCCTGATAATAGTTCTCCCTGTATTGTCCCAATCTGTTGAGAATTGTGGGTGGCAACTGATGGACAGAGGCGGAGGGAGGTTTATAGCGTTCCACTATCTTGACTGGGACATCATCCATGTTATGTATGTTGCACGCATACACGGTGAATTTTGTTAATTAAATGTTAACTACGCGTTTTTTTTCCTCTCTTTTTTCTTTTGTTATTGCAAAAACAACAACAACAAAATCGATTAACGATTGGTGCCTTATCGATAGAACTTTTCTCAGTGTTGACAATTCAGCCAATTAATTTGAGTAGAACCGAAAACTCTAGCTTGAGTGACAGCGGGATTTTGAGTGAGTTCGTTTCTAAAGCCTAATCGCTTTAACAATTGTTTTAATATTCAAAAATTATAATGAAAATAAAAATATAGAAATATATAAAAACTTGCTAATATAAATATATTTGTTCATGTATATACAAAGTACATGGTACTAGAGGTTTTTATTTACGAAATAAAAATATTTTGAAGCACGATTCACGCAAAAAATTTTTTTGTTTGCTTTTTTCGTCACGCACGATTCATGAACGATTTAAAAAGGGTAAGGAATGATCACGCACGATCAACCATAACCAAATTTTTGTGTAGATAGACTTTATTTCTATCACGGTCACACTGCGCCTTTTGCATGGAGCAGCTGCGAATCAGCAAATCAGATTTTGAAATAATATTCAGGCCCGTTCTCGTTTCCGAATTCGATCGATCGGAATTGGTAAAGGTTTTTATTTTCAAGAAATAATTAGAGAATTATTAGATCAGTCGATTGAAGATAAATGGATGTATGAACTTATTCGACCAATAACTCAATCTGTTTTTGAAAGCGGGAACATTTACCAATTCCGATTCCGCATTATTTGATCGAAAACGGGAACAGGCCCAATTATTAATAAAATATAATAGAAAAAAATTTCGTGAATACTGCACGTCTTATTTTCACGATGTTTAACTTTAACACAATGTAATGCTGACACTTCGTGACACGATTATATTTACGTCACGCGCGCACCTCTAAATGGAACATTCTTGTTTTTTTAATTCAATAATTGTACGCAATTTTCTAGTTTCCACATTGGATTTCGAATATGAGACAGCGGAACATGTGTATGCGAAGCAGCTTTCAGCTTGAAATCATTTGCAGAAGTATTTATTGCATTGCCATTTTGCCTGAATACCCCTAATGTAGTCGATAGATTTTTCATGCCTATCGCTGCATTTAGCATTTGTTATTGTTGTTTTGCAGTCAAACAAAAACAAAGGCGAAGGCTTCCAAGCATGAACGGGATTTGTCGCATTTGCAGTGTCCACGCTGACTCTGCCACCCTGGTGGCCATATTCGAGGATCATAACCGTCAGCCATGGAATGGCAATGGTCAACAGCTGGAGCCCGCTCTGGTGGAATTGCTGAACGAATGCTTTGACTGTCAAATAAAAATGCACGATGCACTGCCCCAAAATGTGTGCCTATCCTGTGTGCTGACCGCCAAAAATGCCTATAGATTTAAGCAACCCAGCAGACAGGATCAACAGGATAATATTGAAATCAAAGTAGAGCCACAGGTTAGGCATGAGGTGTGGCTGGCAGAAGATTCAGAGGAAGACGAACAGGAACCGGAACCGGAGCCAGAACCCATACACAAGAGACCGGTAACAGTGGTACCGGTAAGGCACAACAGGTCTACCAATCTAGATGACAGCGACGAGTTGAAATTGCGAAATCTGTTGCGTTCATTTGATTTGGAAAATCTATTCGAATGTCTACAAGGTAAGCCTGTTGAGTATTCCGATTATTAACTGATTAATTCTCTTTTAGCTCGAGGAGTAACCTATCGCTGCTTAAAGTACATATCAAAAGATGATATTAAAGAGGCCATTCCAAATAATATTGGTTTCAGAGCCGAGTTTAGGGAAAAGTTATTCATGTGGCGCAAGAAAGAGGTAGGTGACAAACCTTTGCCAATTCAATTATCAATTTTTTATGTGCCACACAGCTTAACAGTGACGATGATGAGACACCCTCAGGAAGCTCAAAAGTTCAATCGTGGCTACAGAAAAATGCTGCAACCGCAATGCCCACACCAACTACACCTCTACAAACCGAATTCTGTCGATTTCAATTGGTAAACTTATTTAAGGCAATTTTAAATCTTAAATTAACACTTGGTCATTTCCAGGACATACGTTCGATATTACAAAATTGCTCAAAAGGTAAAAGCCTACTGAGCTACTATGCCAAGACCGCCAAGTTAACCAACAATCACAGAGAGCAGCTGATCTCAATTATTGTGGATGAAGCCAATTGCAATGATATGCTAATCAAAAATACAGACTATCCTTTAATCATACGCCAAATTGTTTCCATATTTCCCACCGAAACGGAAACCAAGGTAAATATTTTTAATGAAATATATTTAATTTTGTCTAAAATACTTTTAGGAATTCTATTTCATTCCACGCGCACTGGGCAAAAATCCCAGTGGCAAGTTGTATGCCAAATATCGAAATGCCAGATCCAAACGCAAGAAACTCAATCATATACCCGAACCATATGATCCATCTGTAATGGATAACAGTTCCACCAACCTGGAAACATTGGAGCCCTTGGAAACCAAATTGGAGGGAGCACTTGCTTTGGCATTTAAAGAGGAGCTAAAGGGAAATGTTAACGAGTGGAATGAGGTGGTTGACAAATGGGCCAAAACTTTTAGTTTACGCCGTAGAGACTTGGAAGCTTATCATATAAATGAATTTTTAAAAGAATGGCCCACATACGCAGATCCTCGTGCTGGGGATTTGGTAAGTTTTATAAATGCATTGACTGGGCTAGTTTATAAAAAAATTAAATATTTCTAGATCAAATTGGATTTCAACATGCTGCATGCGGCAAAAACCTGTTCACTTGCCACCAAATGGGAGCACTTTAAAAGGAAAATTCTGCCCTACTATCAGGTCAATGTGCACAATATGAATTCCAGGCAGCTGCTAACAGAGCTGCAATATGCCCAAAGTGTTGGTAAATACATTTAATCGCCTATTTTATGCAATTCAATGATTAATTTTGCTTTTAGATTCAACCGATTACATTTTGGCCATACTTTTGCCCTCAGTATTGCCACCCACTTCCTGGTACAAAGCCAAGGCTGGTGAGCCAAAGCGAAAGGTTACCCTATTGGATTCACAGGAAAGTTTTGTGCTCCGTTTACCCTCCATAGCCAATGATGGGAATAAAATTAATGAGCTAATCTCAAAGAATTTGGAAAATTCTGGTCTAATTCAACCCTATATTATAGTCGAGGGTTTTAGCTCCTACAATTTAACCGCGTTCTATGTATATTTCGATAAAACTCTGTTTAAGTTAAGCACATTTTTGGATTGTTTGGATTTGTGTTTGAAATTGTTCAATATTTTCAATTTAAGATATCCCATTGCTTCCGAACTGCCATGGTTATTCATACAAAAGTATTTCTATGAAATTGACACTTGTTATGATGCTAGATCAGCAAATTTGACCGCACTTTTAGGTTTTCTTAGAAGTTAAATTAATAAAAAAGAAAATAAACTAATAAATTTGATGTTAAGATTTAAGGAAGGGTATGTACAAGTTAAAGTCACTTGGTAAGCCTCTCAACTGCGGCTTTCTGGATTTTACTATGCATAAAATTGTATAAAAGTTGGTTTATTGTATCACTCATATGCAGTGTTGCGTCTGAAGGCCGGGTGTTGTGTACATTATCCACAAAAATCTGAAAGTACGGGCTTAAGAGGATTCGCCAGATTACATTTGTTAAGCAAACTTCGGGCGATCCGAGACTAGAAATGCCCGGCGATGGGCATATTAAATCTTAAAGTAGAGGATCCGCAAGTTTAAGCTGTGGAGGAGATTCTTTCTTTTTAATTTCAATTTTTAAGGGGCAAAAGGTGAGTGCCAAATACTTTATAGCAGGGATTAATCCCGAAACGAATATAGGTTCCGGTACGTACCGAAATGAGAATTTCGGTTTTCTGTTTATTTCGGTTCCGATACGGTACCCAGCTTTTTCGGGTATACCGGTACCAGAATAAAATTTTTTATATTCAAAAATTTTAATTATTTCAAGATATCCAAAACGAGAAGGCAAAGCTAACTTCGACAGTGGCGAAGTTTTAATACACTTAAGAAAGTTTACTCCAACTGATTTAACAGGTAAAATTTATATAGGATATAGATATCAAATATTTAAAATTTTTAAATCATTGATAATAAAAATTTGATACCATAAAAAAAACTTTTCTTAGTAAAACACATTTTCCGACCAATCGGTCCAATGGCAGCTATATGCTATAGTCATCCGATTTTGATAAATTTTTTCGATATTATGTGAAAGAATATAAAACTAATATATACCAAGATTGGAGACGCTACGATAGAAAACAAAAAAGTTTTTCTCACTAGAAGTAGTTTTTTGACCGACCGTTCCTATGGCAGCTATATGATATAGTCATCCGATTTAAATATTTTTTTTTTAGAATTGTGCGGAAACATATAAAACTAATTTATACCACGATTGGTGACGCTACGATGGAAAACAAAAAAGTTTTTCTCACTAGAGCTAGTTTTTTGACCAATCGTTCCTATGGCAGCTATATGATATAGTCATCCGATTTTGATAAATTTGTTCAGTATTATGTGGAAGCATGTAAAACTAATATATACTAAGATTGGTGACGCTACGATGGAAAACAAAACAGGCTTTTAGTGGTCTCCCTGAAAATATCAGATATATTAGCTCTAAAAAAACCCAAAACCTGTTGATAACATATAATCTGCCTTTGCTTTACCTGATATACAATTTTCACAAATATTAAACCAGAATTTTTTAGAGCGAAATTTAAATAAAATCCATAAATTTCATTTCTAAAATTGATATTATAATTTTTCTAGCATTTCTATTTTTAAGCACGGATTTTTCTAAGACTTAGAAATCCTTAACATTTAATTAGATGGCTTATATTTAGCAAAAAAAAGTTTTAACACTTTTAAAAAAAATTTTTTTGTACATCTTATATATCTTTAAAAGTGAATTTGATTCTGATTATTCTGTAAGGGCGAATTTCTGAAATGTAAACTTTCTTCTCAGTGTAAATATTGCTATTTTAGCAGTTGAATATTTCAACTAGAAACCGAAACAGTACCAGTATTAGCGTTTCGGTATGGTTACGGTTTTTCTCGGTTCTTGTTATAACGGTTTTCGTTTCTAAAAAAAAAATTTAATATCGTTTCCGGTTTTGATACCGGTAAGTGGCTTGAAACGGTTTATTTTGGTTAACGGTTCCGGTATTATTCCCTGTTAATCCGCCTCCAGTTATTATCATATATTATGGCCATCATGCGTACCAACTTGTAGGTCGGTCTTGAAATCGGATTTGGTACTATTTTGCAGTGGTTAAAATAGTGCTAACATTGCTGGAGTGGTTGCCTTGAGAATTTGCTTATTTGATGCACCGATAATCCCATTATCAAGCATTTGACAGCCTAGGGGAGTCTTTAAATAAATAAGCTTGAAATATTAAATTTTTAAGAATTCTTTAATTTCAAAATCAATACTTTACGTTCGTCTCACGAGCGTTTTCCTTTTGGATTCACCACCTTTGGTGCCACATTTTTCCCCTCACTAATGCCGTGCATCTTTTCGTTATGTTGGCGCAATTTATAGCGCTCCTTAAACACCTCCGTGCAGCGTTCACAGCGGTATAGTTCACCGGTATGACCGCGTACATGCCTTTTTAGACTATGGCTTTGCGAATAGGATTTGGCACAATGGGGACACTTAAATGAGCGTTCACCAGTGTGTACCGGCAAATGCTTGTTGAGGGCACTCTGCATGGCAAAACATTTGGAACAATCGGCGCACTTGTACGGACGTACGCCCGTGTGTATGCTCATGTGCAATTTGAGATTTGTCTGCTGGGTAAAGGAACGTGGACATTCGAGGCACTTGAACGGTCTGACTCCGGTGTGAGTTCGTATGTGTTCCTTGAGATGATGATTCTGGCTAAAAGTCTGTGAACAGTGGGTACATTTATAAGGCCGTTCACCGGTGTGAACACGCATATGGGTGAGCAGATGATTTTTGAACAAAAAGCTTTTGTCACAAGTTGAGCAAACGTGACTCTTTTCGTCCGTGTGACGTCTGTGAAAGAAGAAGATTACATTAAATAATGGAATGGCAGGCGAATTAGGCATAGAGCTTACTTCATATGCTTAGTTAAATAGGACTTTTGCTGAAATTCCTTAGGACATAGTTTACATTTGAAGGACTTCTCCGGCAGCTCATCCTCCTCCTCCTCCTCCGTCTGATAGTTTTGGGTGGCTGATTTACAACGTAAGTTGTGTTGCTTTGGTTCAGGTTCTTTGCTTTGGAATTCTTCATTCGGCTTTTCCGTCGGAACTTGCTTGCTTTCCTTATTTTCCAGCTCTTTAGGGTCTAGCCTGCTTTCCTTACTTTCCCTCTCTGTCGCGTCTGGCTGGCTTTCCTCACTTGCCAGCTCTGTCGCGACTGGCTGGCTTTCCTCATTTTCCAACTCTGTTGGGCTTTGTTCGTTTTCCTCATTTTCCATCTGTATCTCCTGCTTAATGTTTATATCCATATCCATTAATTGTGGCTGATCGAGTAACATTGACAATGCCAAGTCCAGATCCTGCAGTCCACCCATACCCGCCAGCTGTTTGAAGTATTGATAGCTCTGTTCACACATTCGTTTAAAACGAAATGAGCTTTGAGCGGCCTGAATGCAGCCAAGGCAAATTTTTTGAGGCAGTGCATCTTCTCGCTTGACATAACAATCGGCGCATTCATTGATCATGTCAGCCAAATAGGGCTCCAATTTGCCTCCCCATTGCTGACGCTCACGCTCATCAAAGATGCCCACCAAACTGTTGTTTCTGGAGTTGCATTTACAAATCCGGCAAACATCATCCATTTCCAACAACTTTCACAAATTGTAACCAAAAATAAATACAACTAGGAGGAGCTCAACATTCAACAGCGGGACTTCCTCCTTGGTAAACTTAGCTCTACGACGGCAGCGCGCATTAAAATGCAGACCTAAACCCAAGGAAGTAGACAAGGGGGTACTTTAAAGGCTGCTGCCCCCACATTGGTTTGCATTTAATTTTGTTTATAAAATTCAGATTTTTTAATAACCCAAAATTAGTGAAGATGGGTTTTAGAATAATTGCGCTCAATCAATTCAGTTGATAATAAAACAATGAATTGCTATAATTTAACTACATCCAATTAGTTCGTTTATCCCCTCTTATCAGAATACTGCGTACGCCATTGCCTAACCTGCCTATCGATATCGATACATGATATGTTCGATAATAGCGGCAAATCAATTTTAACAAACTTGTTGCTGACTTGGACGCGGTAAAATAAATAAAAATAAAATAAAAACAATTAAAAAAAATCAAATAATATTAAACGTATGGATAAACATTAAATTGGCTGACTGAGCGCACAGTGAGACCAAATACATATGTGCAAAAAGTTATTTTTTTTATCCCCGATCCGATCTTTCTAAAAAATTCACAGATTATAGATATTGAGCATAAACATATAAATGCAAAGAGCTTGATATATGTGAAATTGTAAAAATTATAAGTTACGAGTAACGGGTATACAAAAAAAACAAGAATAGTTTTAATAAGTTTTTTTTTAATTCTAAATAAAATAAGTAAATAAATTGTATTAACCATTGAAACCTATTACTACTATCTGTTGAATTTATTAGAAATAAAGCATCTCAATTTTTCAGGCACCTCTCCAAATTGACAATTTAACTCTAGTAAATAAATAAAGATATGGTTGCAAGAAATCTGCAATTTCAATTTTGTTTTTCGTACAGACCCGGCGACTTAGTGCAAACTGCCCACCCGAAAAAAACAAGATTTCCAGAAAATTTCTATTTAAAAATAATTTTTTTAATTTATAAGGGTAAAACATCGCAAAATCTCCTACAAAAAATTGTTTTAAAAAATTTCTCAAATTCCCAGGTTTCCCAAAATCGTAAAGGATGATTATTTTTCAATCATTTAAAAGCAAAATCAAAAAATTAAACCGTTTAGAAAGAAGAAATGGTATTAGCTATAATTTTCGAAGCTTCTAGAGATTCTAAGGAAAGTAAGGATAAATGCATTCATGCTGTTGGTAAATTAAAATGTAATTAATCTTAACTTTCACGTTACCGAAACGTTTCTATCAAGGTACAGCAGAAAGCATTTTATTGAAATACAATTTTTTTCTGACCAATTGATAGTCTGTTGATGTTGATTTAATATACAAAGTCTATTGTTGATAGCGCCGGGTGTCCCTTAAATTGTTATATAAATGAGTTAGGGAGCCTAATTCAAAGGTAGCTCGCTTTATATGGCTGTTTTTTATGATTTCTGAATCATCTTTTTCGAATTTTTCAACGCACCAACGCTTTTAAGCTTATACAAATGTATAATGCGGCAGAATGACATTGTTTTTTATGTTTGTCGCTGTGTCTACAAAATGCAAATTTTATTAAATAAGATTATTTCTAAAAATGCAGCACATATCAGCCACCACTCGAAGCCACGCGATACTCACGAACCACTCACACCACTAATATCGATTAGTTATCGATAACTAAGTTCAATCAGTTGGCATCCCCTCAAAAAAAAATTTTTTTAGGCGTCGTCCGAGCCTATATAAAGCAGTCGCTGCGGAAAATTTCACTCATTCGTTGTACGTTTGTCAAGCCTCATAGCCGGCAATTCGAACGTATACGCTCTCCGAGATAGACTACAAGTTTGCTCTAACAGATTTTCTGTGAAATTTTCATTTTTGTCGCGTGTGAAGAAAAACCCAACTAAAACTCAATATGGTAAGTGCACATATATATACATACATACACGCAGTAAAACATAAGTGGGGCTACATTTAAAGTGCAGTTAAGTAAATGGTCAAAAAAAAAAGAAACCGGAAACATACAAAATGGCTGACTGCCGCAAAGTGATGACGTCATGTAATGAAAAATACATATAATTTAGGACAGCAACCGAAATTTTAGGTAAAAACAATGTAGAGGGGAGGGTGGAAAATGGTGGCCTACCGGTGCAGTAAAAATTAAGGAATTTTTCAATGACATTTAGCGGCGTCTGCAAAGTACAGCTAAAAGAACTTTCTGGTATGTCGTAGTGCTGTCGCAGTCGCACACACACACACACACACACATGTCGGTGCAAAGACAGGGCCGCATTACTTAGGGCGCGGCTTATTGATTTTCGGAATACTATATAGAGGGTATATATATGAAAATGACGCATCACACCTAACATCCTTTTCCCCCCCTTTTGCTTTTCCTTTACAGCGTGAATGTATCTCTATCCATGTTGGCCAGGCTGGTGTCCAGATTGGTAATGCCTGCTGGGAGTTGTACTGCCTGGAGCACGGTATCCAGCCCGATGGTCAGATGCCATCTGACAAGACTGTGGGTGGTGGTGATGACTCGTTCAACACCTTCTTCAGCGAGACTGGTGCCGGCAAGCATGTGCCCCGCGCCGTCTTCGTTGACTTGGAGCCCACTGTAGTGGATGAGGTGCGCACTGGTACCTACCGCCAGCTGTTCCATCCCGAACAGTTGATCACCGGTAAGGAGGATGCCGCCAACAACTACGCCCGTGGCCATTATACCATTGGCAAGGAGATTGTTGATCTGGTGCTGGATCGCATCCGTAAATTGGCTGATCAGTGCACTGGTCTCCAGGGTTTCCTCATCTTCCACTCGTTCGGTGGCGGTACTGGCTCTGGTTTCACCTCCCTGCTGATGGAGCGTCTGTCTGTGGATTATGGCAAGAAATCCAAACTGGAATTCGCCATCTACCCAGCGCCCCAGGTCTCCACAGCCGTTGTTGAGCCCTACAACTCTATCCTGACCACGCACACCACCCTTGAGCACTCGGACTGCGCCTTCATGGTCGACAATGAGGCCATATATGACATCTGCCGTCGCAACTTGGACATCGAGCGCCCCACTTACACCAATCTGAATCGTTTGATTGGCCAGATTGTGTCCTCGATCACCGCCTCGCTGCGTTTCGATGGTGCTTTGAATGTGGATCTGACTGAATTCCAGACCAATTTGGTGCCCTACCCACGTATCCATTTCCCCCTGGTGACCTATGCCCCCGTCATCTCAGCCGAGAAGGCCTACCACGAACAGCTGTCGGTGGCTGAGATCACCAACGCTTGCTTCGAGCCAGCCAACCAGATGGTCAAGTGCGATCCCCGTCACGGCAAGTACATGGCCTGCTGCATGTTGTACCGCGGTGATGTGGTGCCCAAGGACGTGAATGCCGCCATTGCCACCATCAAGACCAAGCGCACCATCCAATTCGTGGATTGGTGTCCCACCGGTTTCAAGGTGGGCATCAACTACCAGCCACCCACTGTGGTGCCTGGCGGTGATTTGGCCAAGGTGCAGCGTGCCGTGTGCATGTTGTCCAACACCACGGCCATTGCCGAGGCCTGGGCCCGTTTGGATCACAAGTTCGATCTGATGTACGCCAAGCGTGCCTTTGTCCACTGGTATGTGGGTGAGGGTATGGAGGAAGGTGAATTCTCCGAGGCTCGTGAGGATTTGGCTGCCCTTGAGAAGGATTACGAGGAGGTCGGCATGGACTCTGGCGATGGTGAGGGCGAGGGTGCCGAGGAGTACTAAACAGCAGTACACACACAGACGAGAGAGGAGAGAGGCGTCGTTAGTGGGCGAATAGTCGAATCTAATGTTTACGCTTCTTGCGAATTTTCACTGCAACATCAAAAACAACAACAAATAATGCCTGAAAAAAGTATTTTACAAAAGAAGACACACACACAAAGTCAGCGATAAATTGTGTTTAAACAAATAAAATCGGCGAATTTCTAGAGCAGTGTTAAGAGATTAAACTGAAGGCCTTTTTCTTTTCTCTCCTCCATTTTCCAGCTAAAAAGAGTTCACTGAACTTGCTTTGTTGTGGTCTCTGGGAGGGAAAGCAGAGCGAGCCAGCTGCCACACAAAATGTAGCTTTCTATTTTGCTCTATTTATGGACTAACTTGAGTGCAGTCTGCTGCATGTGGCAAGTGCAGCACAGACTGTACCCATTCGACTGGGTGGGGCATGACTAAATTTAGCTGCAGTTTTCATATTGATTTTGGGAAGTGGGAAGTGGTGCATAGATGAGTCATTCTTGTAGCATAAAATGAAACGCCAACTCGCCATGAAATCATCACATAGGCGGATGACTTCATTTCGGTGTGCATGTGTGTGTACAGAGTTTTATACCCTGTACTAAATGTACTAAGGGCATATTGAGTTTATGCAAATGTATGTAACAGGCAGAAGGAAGCCTCTCCGCTCAAATCTCAGAAGTGTTAGAAGCTAGAGGCACCAGTTTGATATGCAGGCAGATCAAGTAAATTTTTATTTATTATTTATCGATCCACCAGCTGCTACAATAACAACAGAAAAAGAATCAGCAAGGGTAACTAAACTTTTTCCATAGGCTTAGGGTATTTTTCAGTCGAGCTTCACCGAATTTCTTAATTGTTATGTATATGTATGTATGCATGTATTTACTTGGCTCTGTTCTTTAATGGGGGTTGATTTCGATGGAAACCGAAGCCTAGGCAAACCGGCTGCTTGTTGGCAATTTCGAGAAACAAACAGCAGACATCTGCTATTGAATTTCCACAAAATGTACAAACAGGGCCAGGAAATGCACCCAAATCAAGGGCCAGGCCACCCGGCCGGTCCTAAAATTACTTTTGACATATAATACATACATATAAATATATACGTGTGTGTATGCATGTACTCAGCATGTATGTGTATGTGAGTGAGAAACCGGCCGCTTTGGATTGAGGTTATGTTACCTGTGCGAAAGGCCTTTGCCTGCTTTAGCCCACATAAACTGTTTGGGCCAAATGTCTAAACTGTAATTTAACAAACGTATGTGAAATTAGGCAGAATTTGAAAGAGATTAATAACCCACAAAGGCTGCTTAAGTGGAAAATGGGTAACAGCTGTAGCTTAAAATTTAAGCAAATCCAATGTCAAACAAAATCAGAGACAAGTCTCTTCCATATTTGTACATGAAAACGGGCTGGCCTTAAGCCAACTCTTACATACTCTTACGTACATATATATACAGACATTTGATGACGACAGTGACCAGTTTTAGCTCGAATTGTTTAGGAGAGCCGGCTGTGGATTGTGGGCGGTCGCGGGTTGTGTGGGTTGCTGCTTAAATTGTTGCTGTGGGTTTAATAACACACACCCACATTTAAGCTACAGATTCAATGATTCACTGTTATTTGGCTTAAAAAAGTTTGATCAATAAAAGAAATGGAATCATTTGGCAACCACAAATATGCATGTACAATGTACATATGGCCATTTCCACAAAAAAGTCCATCATGAACGAAAAAATGTAAAGTTTATTTACAGTTGTTATACCCGTTACTCGTAGAGTAAAAAGGGTATACTAAGTTCGTGCAAATGTATGTAACAGGCAGAAGGAAGCATTTCCGACCCCATAAAGTATATATATTCTTGATCAGCATCAATAGCCGAGTCGATATAGACATGTCCGTCTGTCCGTCCGTCTGTTCCATGAACACCTAGATCTCAGAGACTATAAGAGCTAGAGCTACCAAATTTTCAGTGTAGACTTGTATTGTCTGCAGGCAGATCAAGTTTGTTTCAAATTTTGCCACGCCCCCTCCCGCCCCAGCAATTTGAAAAAAACCTTATATCTCCCACAATTTTGAAAATAGACTGTTCAAACCTTCTAGACATATATCTTAATTATCATTACCTATCGATCCGCCATACATCATTTTTCGATCAGATCAACGATAGTAGAGTTGCCGCCCCCGCAGTTTGTAAAATACCTTATATCTTCCACAATTTTGAAAATAGATTGTTTGAACCTTCTAGACATATATTTTAATAATTATTACCAATCGATCAGCCATACATCATTTTTCGATCAGATGAACGATAGTAGAGTTGCCGCCCCCGCAATTTGAAAAATATCTCATATTTCCCACAATTTTGAAAATAGATTATTCGAACCCTCTAAACATATATTTTAATCATCACTACCTATCGATCCGCTATACATCGTTTCCTGATCAGATGAACGATAGAAAAGTTGCCGCCTCCGCAATTTGAAAAAACAAACTCATATCTTCTTATTCTGGATCATCAACTTAAATTCGACTCGCATGTTAACTTTACTGTCAATAAAGCCAAGAGCGTACTTGGGTTCATAAAACGTTGGTCGATGGAATTTGACGATCCCTATACGACCAAGATTCTTTATACTTCTCTTGTCCGTCCAATTCTTGAGTACGGATCGTGTGTGTGGTCTCCACAGTATACAACCCATCAGGATAGAATTGAATCGGTGCAAAAGCAGTTCTTGTTGTTTGCACTTCGAGGCTTAAACTGGGATCCTAATATCCGACTACCCTCGTATTCTAGTAGACTTCTTTTAATTAACCTTCCTTCCTTAATTAATCGTAGAATTATGCTTGGAGTAATTTTTTTACATAAACTTATATGTGGTGAAATTGACTCATCTGAGTTGACTAGCCAAATTAATTTTAGTGTCCCGATAAGACCTACCCGTAACTTTATCCCCTTATCCTTGAAACGGTGTAGTACTAACTATGCTATGCATGAGCCTTTTCGTGTCCTCTGTGCTGATTATAACAAACTTTACCGAGTGATCAGTTCGGAGTTGTCTTTTTTTCTGCTTTAAAACCTCTATCTTAACACATTTAGCCCGCAATTAATTTTGAATTCACTCTTAAGACTTGTAGCCGAATTATTTTCATTTTTGTTTTATTCTATGTAATTTTCCACCGTGATTTCGTGTCGCACGTTAGCGGCTGTGCCCCTCGGTCGGTTGGGCGGGAGGTGGGCTTGCTATTTTGCCTGGGGTTCGCGCGTAACAGGCTACGGCGTGGTTGTCGCTTGGACCACTTGAACGTACTGTGCATTGTACGTCAACGTCTAATAATTTTGAAAATAGACGTTCAACCTTTTAGACATATAACTAACTTATCGATCCGCCATAAACATTTCCTGATCAGATGAGCTATAGTAGAGTTGCCTCCCACCAAATTGGAAGAACTCTGATCTACAATTAGGACATGTTTATACCGAGTAACGGGTATATCGAAATTTCTCTATGGGGTCGGAAATGAATATTTCTATGCGTTACAAACTTCTGGGCAAAATTAATATACACTTTTCAAGTGTATAATAAAAAACGAGCCTCGACTCCAGAAGCCGTCTGCTGCCCCCGTCTCGATCGCACACACACTGCGTATATTTTGTTCTTGTTTCCGTCTGTTTTCGATACTTGGCGCCATGAATTACATGCATTTTGTTTTTTTTAATTCTATTGCGAACGTCGCAATAGCAACCCCGCCAAGTTGGCGGCAATTGCCAAAAAATAAGTCGGAGCAATGGGAGCAGTTGGGAGCAAGGGCTTGCCCATCGCTGGTCTAGTTTATTCTTTAAATTATGAAACAGCTATGACATCTAGAGAACCACGTTCTGTTTTACGATCTTCTTCCATGTTGCTTATAAAGATTATAAATTATACCAACCAAGTTTGGCCTCCGATCAGGTTGCCTTTTTCCCAATTTGTGAAATACTCAAATTATTTTGTATGACAATTTTGGAAAAGGGGTTTGCCTTCATTGATAGTTTAAAGCAAACGTTGGAAAATTCGGTAAAAGACGGCCGAACCATGAACATTGGAGTAATTCAGAAACTTTTAAACCACAGAGCTTCATGAAAACTTAAAATATCCAATTTTGGTTTTCTATGAAATTCTTTATAAAATATACTGCATTTTTTGAGCCAAGAGCTGCAAGGAATTTCACCAAAAAAATTTTTCATACAAGGCAGGTACGCTCTAATGTACATATGGCCATTTCCACAGAAAAGTCCATCATGAACGAAAAATGTAAAGTTTATTTACAGTTGTTTTTTAACTAAGGAGTTTAAAGCTATCCTTAGTAGCAATGGCAATAGTTCAAATTCACGTTTGGTCCAGTTCCCCCCTTTCGATTTACAGTTTTATGGTCATTGAGCAATTGCACTCTTTTCGCAAAACTTGCACTATAATAAAAATTGTTTCTTTTGTGGCGTTAAATAATTTAAGAAAATAATCTAAAATAAAAATTAGCCAATTACCAATAGCAGTTGCCCCACCCCACCTACATATGGAAAATTACGCTTTTTACAACCTTGTACGAGATTAGAAATGCCCATATAACGTAGATACTTTACTATATCAGCTTTTAAGGTGTTATACGCAGTTGCAAGGCCCGAAAAAGACTTAAATAATTTGTTTATTGTACAGATGCAAGTAATAATTATTCAGATAGTATTTTATTTTAATTTCTAATGACACTTAGATCATGTAAAATATTGAAGGATGCTGCTTCTGTGGACGATCTCCCGAAGGTCCTCCTAAAAAGGCGTTTGGCGGTGATCACTCTATCTCTGTTTTGGCTTAACTGAACTCCAAAGATGGGATATATTATTTTAGGGTATAAATAAATGCTAGGATTGATAGAATGGATAGTCGAAATTTTTTTTATTTGATAAAATAGCAACAATTTAAAAAAAACCTTTAATTTTCGACCAAAATGGTTTAAAAAAATGGTTTAAAAAATATATATAATCAACGGATATTTTAATAGTTCGATCAATCCCCGAAGAATACATCTAAGAAGGTTGTGTGAAAATTTTAGATCGATCGGTTCAGTCTTTTTCGAGATCTAGTGATCACTGACTATGACAGTTGAAGAAGTAGTACATAAAAATTCAAATTCCTCTATTTCATTTTACTTAAAAGTTACTTTGATGAATTAATAAAATCAAAAAGGGGAATTTGAATTTTTATGTAGCACCTTACCAGCATCGGCGGCACCTTATACTGTAATATATTGAAATTTTGGATTTTCATTGCGGAAACTAGAAAATTTTGTTAATTTTTGAAGCCCATACTCCAGAACAATTTGAATTTTTCAATTTGAATATTGGAAATGTCAGATATTCATAGATTCAGAATCACTTATCTGATTGTTTACTTCTAAATTTGAGCAGGCTACCCAAAAACAGGCAGCTTTAATTATTCACACGTCTGTAAATAACAATTGTATCAAAAATAATTTTTTCCTTATGTAAAAATATTTATTTACATGTCTGAAAAATTAATATTTTTCTTTGGTGTAATATAATCAGGGCGTGAAAATAATTTTATTATAATAAAATATATAAAAAAATAAAATAAAATCATTTTTGGTCGAAAAGTTAGAGAATATTCCTAAAGACCGGTGTGTAAGATATACATAATCGTTACAAAATTTTTATGGGAAGCATTTTCATCGTGCGTGATCATTCGTGCGTCTCGTAAATCGTGAATGAATTGCTGAAAAAATTCCGTGCGTGAATCGTGCGTCAAGATATTTTTATTTCGTGAATCGTCGTTCGTGTGGAAAACGCTCACGCGCGCACTTATTTAAATCATCAAAATTTGTTGGTTTGGTTTGTTTAACTTGCTATTTGCGATAACCCCATAAAAATCAGGTGTAATAGGGTTTTGGAAACATTAAAGCTCATTGCATATTATGCAATGAATTTTGCTTCATTTAGCGTTTTCTTGAATTAAGCTTACTTAGATGCACCTCTTGTTGTAACCACACAGAGTTGAAACATCTCAACAAAATACTTTGTTTCTCACAGTGTATGGAATCGATGCCAATACAGTGGCAGTCACTACTCGATATGATTAACTAGGTGGCAGCACTGTTTGTTGCCCGCGAAACATATAATTTCAAACGATAACACAAGGCAAGAAAATTCAATTTTTAACAGTTTCTGCACGAAACTGCTTGGCACCACGTCATCATGTTATATCACGAAACATGCCTTCAAATGCTCAATTTACCAAAAATCCTGACGTGATAGATCATTATGTCAAACAGATTCGAATTCAGCCACTCCTTCAATAAACTGGACCAAGTGGCCTAGAGAAATTTACGTTTAATTCAAATTCCCTTAAATGCCAAAATATTTAATAAATTGTTCTTGTTTAAAAAAAGTTAAGTATATTCAGTGAATAAAAACTACATTTGGTGATGTATTCATGCAATATTTACATTATGCTTTAAAAACATTATCTGATTAACCATATCCTTATCATAATCATCCGAATTTGCTAGATCAAAATTCAAACCACGCGCCTGTGTATACACACGTTGCGAACAGGCTGTCGTTGCAGGAGTACAAAATATCTTATTACTAACTTTATAGAGTAGGGGGAATGTAGCTTCATGATCCTTCCACCAATTGAGCACATTGAAATCGCCCTCAAGTGTGACCTGCATATTGAGGTAGGTGTTGATTTCATGATTAATTAAATGGGTTTTAGTATCACACGATTGGGGTTTGATGAAATCACGAAATATACCATTGTGTTGTTCACCTTCCAATTTGATACGCTTATGCGTTTGATCCGATTCTGATTCAACATAAAATGTTTCCATAATTTGCCTGCAATTATGTATAATTTCCTTTTTTCTTGACCTCATCAAAGAGCAGCAGTTGATTTGTTGGTGGGAATAACAGCAAAGCTAATTTATGATATTTGGTAATACACTTATTTTCTATACCAGTCAAATGTGGCATTAGGGCATTCTTTAGGATGGTGGCCAATTGATTATCCTCTTCGTCGGTGACATTTTCACATAATTTCCGCAGATTATGCAAATGAGGAATAACCATATGCAATGTGGGTCCATTTTCATTCTCCAGAGCTTTGGATGTCTCCTCAAAGCTGGATAGGATTTTTCTAACACTCTTGCTATCCCTTAGATAATTGTCATATTTGTGTTTGTCCTGCACGAAATCTAGGATGAGATAAAAGTTGAGCTCCACAGATTTGAAGCGATAAAAAATTAAATTCCAACGTAAGTCCGAGGAGAGTAAATTGAAATCATCAATGGAATCTTCAGCGAGTTCAATCAAATCGAAGCATTGATCGTACAATTGACTCAATTGGGGTATATCTTGAAATACACGTTCAATGGCCTGATCTAGAGCCTGATTCAGGCAGTAAATATGCTGATGATGATTCTGGAAAATCCTATTCAGTTCAGTTCCACTTTCTGTGACGATAATGAAATCATCTGCTTCCAAATTGCACTTAAATTTTTCAAGACAATCTTTAATCTCCTCCTTTAGGTCAACATCTGCAGCTTCAGTTATCCAGCTGAGGGGAACGAGAGCCAATAAACGATTAACTATTGTGGCCTCCTTAATATAATGCATGTAAAGCACCCAATGTGTACTCTTCAGATACGTATCCATCCACACAAAGGTCGAAAGACTATAATTATGGCCGAGTGCTTTTAGCTGATTAATTTCTTGTATCAATTTCTGCTGCTCTTGTCCATATAATTTCGTTATATTCTTTGCTATATCATTTGCCTGGGGCAACAGTTCCTCCATATTGACATTTTCACCCATACTTGATCCTATTTGTATAAGGATTTGTGCGAAATTTCGAAAGCCAGCCTCGTCGATCATGCTGGGCGTTTGACAACTCTCTATGGTCCAATCGGTAAGAGCTTGTGCGAGTTTTTTCACCAGATCCTCATCATCTGGCACTATCTCCTGCTTGCTGCCTACTTTCGACGAATTCATTGTTGTATCGTTTTTCAAGTAACATTTGTGTTTCACCAGATTTGAGGTGCTATTTTGAAATTTATGAACACTGAGACAACTGCGACAGGCCAAAAAATTCTTAACATCTTCGCCATTTTCATCCACAATGACACCAAACAATTGCCAGACTTTGCTTCGGCCTTGTTTATCCCTCAGACTGTATATGCCTTTGGAAAGCTTTCGCTTGATGTCCAGAAAACGCGAATGGAACATCTGCAACAAAAACAAACACAAACATTTAAGGCAATGTGTTCAGACGTTGTTCTAAAAGTGTCTAAAGTGCGCACTATTACTAACCTGTTCCTGCTCCTGTACTTGATCAGGGAAACCGAAATCGGTCTTTGACTCTTGTTCGCTTTTTATCTCAAAATCGCTTAACAATTCCATTATTATTGTTAATTTTTACATTTGACAGCAGTATTAGTGTGACCGTCGATGGATAACGGCTAAATTACCACATAGAACTATCGATATGACTATCGATTATCCAAGAACAGTGCACTGTGGGCCACAAATCGAATATTTTGGCCTAAGCTCTGTCATTTCTACACCAGTCTAATAGAAAGCTAAAATATGGACTATATGTTCTTAAATGATTAAACTTTATGTTTATTATGTATAAGGGGAAACAATATCAATATTATATACAGATAATTTAAATCAATGTTTAAATTTTCAAAATTTATTAAAAAATAAAAGACGTATGAGTGTCAACAATATCAATAATCAATATATAAAAAGGAAAATTCCATTATCTAAATGTTTGTTCCAAGAGTTGTGTCCCGGTCTGGTACATATAATCGTGCTTCATCCTCTTATGGTTTGGACACAACCCGCACGAAGTCAGACTGATTTCGATTTCAAGGATTGAACCGTGCCTGTGAGGCCCGAAAAGCTAGGCCCGCGCTCAGTTCTTGTATATAGGCTCTACCCCAACTCTAACATATGGGCTTGCTAAATATTATTCGAGAAAAGTCAAACGAAAATGAGTAATAAAGGATTCACGATTTAGAAAAGTAAATAAAAATAATTTTAATTAAAGAGCTTTAATTCTAGTCAGTGAGGTTACGGGCGAAGAACAATACGTTGGCCAGTCGTTCTCGATTAAGCTCTAAGAGTCATGATTAAAAAATAAGTGCGTTGAATATAAAAAAATTCATAAAAAAAGAAAATACCTAAGATGAAAAATATTAAGAAAAAATTTCAAAAAGAGAGAGTTAACAATAAAATATAGTAAGTACTAAATGAACCCCGTTCTAAAAAAGGTATGAATAATAAAAAAAGAATACTACGAATACGTACGTCAGAAAAGAAACATAAAAAATTTTAATTAACAAGTAAGCTAAATAGATATGTGTAGAAGTAAAAACGTGCCAGTGGCTTTTTCAATTACAGCTCCAGAGTAGGGCAATCCACTCTTTTCGCAAAAGTTTAGCTACAATTAAATTGTTTTTTGTTGCGTGAATCATTTTAGAAAAATTTTTACTAAAAAATTGAAACGATTTAGTAACGTAACGTAACGTAGTATATAAAAAAGCTAATACAAAAGAACGAAATGATTTTTATATTGGAAATGGAAAATAAACTTATATTATCTAAAAGCAACTGAAAAGTTCATACAGTTTCCAATTCGCGGTTTCCATTTTGTTATCCAAGTCAAAACCCACTTCCGTTTTAGTAACGTCACGGGGCATATTTAACTGTTTCTTGATCCTGGGCGATTCGTAATTTTTTTCTAAATAAAGTGCTTTTGAATTACTACTAAAATATAAAAAAAAATTTTTAAACTTGTTCTTTCAGTCACGTCAGAAAAGAAATGCCCATATACAGTTTCAAAACTGAAGTTATTAAATTATATACGTAGAAAATAAGTACAAGCCCCACTCAATATTTAAATTTTCCAGAAACACTTGCTAATGACATTTATAATAATAATAAACTAAACCCATAAACTTTACTCAATTCAATAATATTTATTTATGCCAGAAAAATTGTCAAATTTCCCATTGTGCACTGCCAACACTACAACAGTTAAATAAAAAGCTTAGTTGGCAACACTGTCTGCCAGTGGTGTTTAATGGGTACCCTTAATGCTACTATCGATAGTTTTATATTTCGATAGGCGACAACCCCAGCAAACTGGTAAACAAAATCTACAAAATCTTTAAAACTCAAAAATATTAAACAAATTACTAGAGAACACATCAATTTCATTAAGTAAATACGAGTACATATAAATTATGGCGGACAGCAAAGAAATTGGCACAGATGCCGAGCCCCTGGAAGAGATGAAGCTGAACAAGAATGATAGCATGGCGTAAGATTTGGTTTATGCGGTAGCGGGTCTTGCCATTTAAACTCTATTCTCTATCTTTGGCAGCCTCAAGGATTTGCTGCACAAGCGCCTCTCGGACTGTGGTTGGCGCCAGCATATCGAGCAAAAGATACGAGAAACATTGGAAGAGCGCGGCGTGGCCAATATGACGCATGAGCAGCTGGCGGCAGAGATTGTTCCACAAGTGGGTAAATCAGCCAAGTTTAGAAAATTAACTAATTTGTTTACCTAGGCCCGCGCTTTGGTACCCGAGGTGGTGCGCAAGGAAATGATAATGCGCGTGCGCGCTGCCTTGGAGTCGCCGCTTGAAGGGGAGCATTAATATATGGTAGTCGGCACGCATTCATTTTGTTTTCTTTATTATCATCGTAATTTTAAGTAAATATATATATATATATGTACAATTGCTTAGGCTAATTTAATAAATCGATTGCGCCATTTTAGGTTAAAACAAATACAAATATGCATGTAATAAATAAACAACTTATAATTTAAATTACTAGCATAAATGTTGTTAAATGTTTTGTTATTATTCTGTACGATTGGCTAAATGAAATTTGTATTTTTGCTTCTTAATATATTTTGGGGTTGGGTTGGATTGGATGGGGGGAAATTAGGAACCCGGCTTGGAATTAGGCTAATAATTATAGTTTGTCCATTTTGTTAATTATTCAATAACGAATCAATTGAAAAGTCTTTAAATTTGGCGTTGGAATCTTCGTTCAATAGCTGGGGGGATGAGGTTGCCGCCGTGATTGCTGTTGTTGTTGTAGTTGGTGTTGTGGCCAGCATTTTCATCAGTTTATTGCGGGGTTTGCGCAAGAATTTTGTATTTATTTGAAATTTTTGTGGTTTATTATTGTTTGGTGATTGTGCTGCTAATGCCAAATTTGGACTGCGATAATTCTGCCGCCAGCTACGCAGCTCTGAGCTTGTTGTTGTTGTTGCTGCTGCTGCTGCTGTCGTGGTTGCTGCTGCTGCTGCCGCTGCTGCTGCTGCATAGGCATTGGGTCCAAAACATTTCAGAAAATTCTGCACATGTATTAAACTTTCATTCTCATTTTTATGCTGCCTTTGTTTTTGTTTATCCTCGTTTTCATCTTCTGCCTCATAATCCACTGAGGATTGCTGCTGGGAGGATGATGAAAATGTTGAAGAGCTGCTGCTATTGCTGCTGCTGAGCTGTTGAATAGCGAGAGAGAGAGAAAAAAAAGATGCTGGTTATTAATGGAGATTATTGAGAATGCAGTGAAGCTTTTTAGTGGGTAAACTTTAAGTTCATATTTTATCTGTTTTAACTGGCACGAAGAGGCTCTAAAAATTTATTTGTATCACACATTGAAGACCCTATGTCTCAGAATTGAGAATCCCAAAGATGGATTTTGTCCAACAAAGTTACAATCAGAAAAATAATGATGATTATTTCTAAATCCAATCCCTATTATATGAAAGAGAGCTATGCAAATATGCAGCGGGTAAAGTATAGAAAATTCAGCGGGATAAATATCAGAAATTCTCAAGATAAAGGAAGGTCCTCAAATAACAAATTTATTTCATGATAGATTTAACTTTTAAAATGTAAAAAAAAATTAAAAAGGTCGATTTTAGCCTTGTCGCAAACAACTTTTTGGGAAATAAGAGGAGTGAAAACTATTCTCTGCTCAACGTTGTTTTTATCATTCTAGAGTCTGGGATGCAATAAGTCATTGAAAATTCACTTTTTGCATTCCCATTTAGATTTCTTTCCGGACAATTGTGGGGATTTTAGTGATGAGCACGCTTCCATCAGGAACGTTCCAGCATGGAAAACCTTTATCAGGGCTAATGTAACTGGAATTTTTTTTAGAAGTTACAGAAGCAAAACACAAGAAGCACAATCTAGGCGGTTTTCGGTTCAGCATTTTCGAAAGAACGGTTCGAAATCAGCGGTTCGGCACGGTTTAATTCGGTTCGGTTCAGAACCGGTTTGCATCCCTGATAAAAACCGAAGATGTGGTAAATAAAAGGTATTTTAAAATCAAGAATTTCATTAAGTATACTTTGAATTGTGCAGAATTTCCGAGTGTTTGTCTTAATGGCAATAAAGTGTTTTGCCTTAACGGTGATTGGCCCTAAAGCTTTCCATTTACTTGGAAACTCAAGAGTCAGCAGAGGATTTTAGAACAAAACAGCAGTGGACAGTCCAAGTTCAAAGTGAACTATTTTCGAACTTTAAATTAAACTGATTCGTAAGCTATATTAATATTGAAAAATTTTGTTTTGTCATCATAGAACAAATGGAACAAATTAGTGTGGCCTCTTAAAATTCATAATGGTAAAAAAACATCGAAAATTCAGCATGGGTAGACGAACATTAATTAGTTTAAAATGTTCGGGATACTCACAAAAATGGTGTCAACAGGAGTAATGAAAATAGGAAATCAAACTGGGAGTAGCACCAACAATAACAAAAACATACTGTAATTTGCGCACAAATCAATGCGGACTTACACTCTCTCCTTGTTAAGAGAATGACGTCGTTTTATTTAAGACTCTCTATTTTGTATTTGTTGTTAAGCTTTCAACTGTTTTCACGAGTTTCCGTTTTCTATGTCTAGCAAACGTGCAACGGCTCAGGCCATGGTGTAATGGTGAGTAGAGCATTTGCCTCTATTTGAGCTACCATTGGTATGGTGAAAATCAGCGGCTGTTAATGTGGTAGTGGCTTTTGATACCCCACTCGCATGTTGAATTTGTGATGCTCTACCTTAAATTTCCATGGTCCAGGCCATCAATTAAATAATTGATTACAATAAATATATGTAAGCCGCATCAAAACTTTTCGATTGGCCTCTCTTTGTTGGTTTCTGCAAAAGCATTTAAAACGAAAGAGAACAGCAATCGCTCTCAGTTGCTCTCGCGACAGTTCAATTGATTGCCTGCTTTCAATGTGTGTGTTGTGAGAGTGTAAACTTCAAGCTCCTATCTAAAAAATATTCCTTCACATTAAAATTAATTGTTTTTTAAATTTGTGTTATCTTATTGAAAATAAACTTGCAAGATTATTGAATAAACTAATTAACTGCCTAATAATTCCTGTTATAAAGCCTCAGATTTGCTAGTAATGCTCATTCTTGGTCACTTTTTGGAATTTGTTTGCTGTTGTGTGTGTTTGTGTGTGTAAATACTGTTTTATCTCCATTGATTACTTACATCATCGTCATGTTTATCCTGCAGTTGCGGTTGAAAGCTAATGATAGCTTCCTTTGGCTTATTGTGGTGTTGTTTGTGCTGGATATTGTTGGTGCGACCACCGCGTCTGGCCAGTGGTTGTTTCTTTGTCGCCTGTTGTTGCTGTTGTTGTGGTTGCTGGGCTGGAGGATCACGGTATGACTTTCAGCTAGTTTTGGTGAGGTTATCGTCGCGCCTTGGTTGGGACTGGAAAGAGGAAGCAGCATTAAGTTAAAAAAAAAGGGGAAAGTGAAATGGAGCTTAGCCTGGCACACAAATAACAACAAACAATTTTTGGTTAAAAGCACATGAAAAGTGTTGTTGCTTGATTGATTGACTGATTGACTGATTGATTGATTGATTGATCGGTGGTTGATTGGTGGGTGGAATGAGCAAAGAGATGCGGCGTAAAACTCAAAATGGGGTAAATGTTCTCTCACACACAGACACACATACAAACACACACGCAAGCACACACTACCTGATGATGCGTGTTGTTGTTGTTGTTGTTGTGGTGGTTGTTGTAAAGCACCGCTTGATGTGCCGCATAGGAGGAGGCAGTTGAGCTAGAGGCGATGCTATTCAAATTATCAACGCCACCACCCACACCCACTTGAATCTGTATGCTAGGAGGATGGTGTTGATGTTGGTGTGGGTGGAGGTGCTGCTGCTGGTGGTGGTGGTGTTGTTGTTGGGGTTGGTGGTGGTGTTGGTGGTGCGAATGCAAGCCAACACTACTTAAACCACCACCAATATGGTTGATAACCACGCAACCAAATGGTGTGGTTGTTGTTGTTGTTGTTGCTGCTGTGCTGGTTGTTGTTGTTGTTGTTATTATTGTTGTTGTTATGCCTGTCGCTGCTGTTGACCCACCTCGTCCAATGGCAGCGGCAGCAGCCGCATTGCTGCCCACACCCACACCCAACATATGGGCGGCGGCTACGGCAGCGCTTCCCGGATGATGTGCTGAGGTATGCATTTGGGATTGATGTTGCTGCTGCTGCTGGACAGGATGTGTATGCAGATTGTTGTTGCTGTTGTTGCTGTTGCTATTGCCAGTGCTGTTATATGAATGAGCCGCGGGAACGTGTCTGTGGGAATGAAATTCTGTTTAACATTGATCTAAAAATCTTTTTATTAAACTTACCTCAAGCCCAAATTGACTGCATTGGTCATGGTCATACCACTAATTGACATGGGAGTCGTTGTTGTATTGCCTGAGCTAACATTAATAGATCCTGCCGTGGATGGATTATTGACACTTCCACTGTTGTTGTTGCTGTTACTGTTGTTGCTGTTGTTGCTGTTGTTCATGTTGCTGCTGCTGTTGCTGCCGCGAAAGTCCAGCACACCGCTAGAGCTGGCCGGTGCCACAGTGGGTCGAGTGTTAGCCGTGGGCGTGGTTGTATTAATGGCTGTGGTGGCTAATGAAACAGCCGCTGCAATTGTGGTGGCTGCATTGAGTGCAATGTTGTTGTTGTTGCCGCTGGAAGCTAATGTGGAAATGACAGAAGTTGTACAAGTTGTTGTGGCTGTTGTAGTTGTTGTTGTTGTTGTAGCTGTAGCTATGGTTGAAGTTGCAGCTGTAAGTTGGTTAGATTGTGTAAGTACGCCACTGGATGTAGTCCTGATCCCCAAAAGTATTAGTGTGCTGGAGTGTGTGTGGGTTGAGGTACTTATGTGTGTGTGTGTGTGTGTATTTGCATGCAACAAACAACAACACAACTTAAATGTAATCTACAAACACAAAAAAAAACGAACCCTTGAACCTCTTTTGGAAAACTTAAAGAAATAAATTTAGAATTTTTGCATGTGTTTTGATTAAAAAAACATTTTATTCATTTTTTAAATAAATAAAATCGAAAAGATATTTTTGTAAATAACTTAAATAAATGTGTAACTTGTCCGAAAAAGGAAATTGTAGTTGGTTTTAACATGAATTTGTAAGTAAATTGTAAATAATTTGTAAAAGTGTTGTCGTCTTAAATTAAGTAAAATCATGTTTCAAATGAAGCAGTAATGATGGAAGAAAATTTGGTGAGTTTAAATTTAGTCGGTCTTTACACTTCAAAACGTCCCTGTAGTTCGGCTGCACTGGTGCAAACCTAGTGATTCCGCTAACTCTTCGTAATGAGGACCGGATACCGACCTAACCACCCGCCATGTAATTTGCTAACGAATTTTGTATGGACATGTCCGCCAAATTCACCGAGCGGTATAAGGCTAACCACCAGCCGTTAGCGATCTGACCGGTGCAAAGGAGTTACTGCAGTGGTGACTTAAGAACTGAATGAGAAAAAGTTAACTTAGTAATTTTATTTTTTTTTTCTTGTCTGGTATTTGAACTCACAACTTTGGGGAGTTTGAATGCGAACGACAGCATCTTACAACAACAACATCTTGCCCAGAAATACAGAGGTCGTGGGTTCGAATCCTCTAGCAAACTAAGATTTTTTTTTTTTTTTTTTTTGTTTTAAACCATTTATATTATTTTTAAAATCACTATTTGACCTAAATCGTTTTTGTGGCCCTTTTTGATGAAAATTAAAAGGCAAAACAAATATTGTGCACACGCCACAACAGCAACGCCGAATTTGCCCGGGCTGCCGCACACTCGCTGCATCACCCGCTGCATTACTTGCCGTTAACGACGTGACTAACGAAAAGTGATGCATGGATTCGTTAGGCAGAGTAGTCACTTGACCACAGCAGAACTACAGGGGGGTGTTTCCCACCCACAAAATGGCGGAAATTTTAGTCGAAAATAACGGTTCACACATTTATTATGGCCGAAAAAACTTTTCTTGTAAAACACATTTTCCGACCGACGGTCGTATGCACCTATCAAACCGATCTTGATAAATTTTTCAAAATTATGTGAAAGCTTATAAAACTTATATATACCAAGATTGGGGACGCTACGATAGAAAACAAAAAGTTTTCTCACTAGAAGTAGTTTTTGACCGGCCCTTTATACGGCTATACTATAGTCATCCGATTTTGATAAATTTTTCGAATTAAGTAAAGCATATAAAACTAATAAATACCACGATTGGTGATGCCAATGGAAAACAAAAGTTCATAGCAGTTTTGAACGACTGTTTATATCAGCTTGCTAGTCTCGATTTTGATATTTTCCAGAATTGTGTGAAAATATTAAAACTAAAAATCAGGATGGTGACCTGCGTGAAAACAAAAAGTTTTCTCACTAGAACTAGTTTTTGGACCGATCGTTCCTATGGCGCTATGATATAGTCATCCGATCCGGCCGGTTCCGACTGTTGCGTGCAGTAAAGAAGACTTTGTGCAAAATTTCAGCTCGATAGCTTTAAAACTGAGGCGAGTCGCGTAGAAACAGACGGACGACGGAGCGGACGGACAAGCGGAATGAGCTCGGCGGCCTGATCGTATATGTTTATGGGGTCGGAAATGAATATTTCTATGCGTTACAACTTCTGGGCAAAATTTATACACTTTTCAAGTGTAAAAAAATAATCAGAGAAGGTGGGGGGAAGGGGGGGGAGATTTGTTTATAATTTAACTAAATTTGTATGGTTTTTCATTTTCTGATAATTTCCGGCCGAGTTACAGTGAACACCGCAAAATGTTTTTTTTTCAAGACGTCCTGGGGGCAGCTCTGTCACGGGCTAATGGTTTAATATTTTTGCATAAAAAATTTACAGAACATAGTCAAAGCTATGCTCAATAATGTATAGAAGGTTTGCTCAATTGATATTTGAGATAAAAATCTCAAAAAAGTGTTTTTTTTTACGCTGAAACCCTTATCCCTCCCTTAATAAACTTGAAAAAGTTTACTCCAACTGATTTAACCGGTAAAATATATAGCCGATAACCGATATAGATATCTGATATTTAAGTTTTTTAAATCATTGATAATAAAAATTTGATACCCTAAAAAAAAACTTTTTTTTCGTAAAACACATTTTTTCGACCGATCGGTCCTATAGGAGAATAAGAGATCGTCGCCAGTTTTACTGAACCGATTTTGATCAGCCAAGTTGCAGTCGACGCATAATTGATGTAGTTCTGGCCCGTACCTTAATCATGAAGATACAACATTTTGTACTATTTTTTTACACTAAACAACAAAAAAGAACGTGGAAAATCGAATTATTTTTTTTAAAGTTTGTAAATTTTAAAAAAAAAAAATTTGTTTGTTATGACTGAGGTAGGGGCCAGAAATACATCAATTCTAATCATTACCTCATTTACCGTTTTCAATTCCGATAACCTGGAGTCCCGGAATCAGGGCCACCACCTCTACACCTTTTTTTTGAGGCCTTAATTGGCAGCCCTCGAATTCCAACATTTTTTTTTGTATTTTTCTATTTAATTAATTACTAACTCAATGCACAAAAACAAATTGAAAAATTCCCTCCAGAATTTTTTTAAAAAACACTCGTCAAAGGTAGAAGACCCCCTTAAGCGGTTTGGGCTGTGGGGCTGATATGTCAGACTTTCAGTCGGGCTAAGAAATTTATATATAAATATATAAATGAAGTCGTGACTTTTCAAGTGTATAAAAACCAAATCATTTTTTTGGAGGTCCGGATCGCGGGTTCGAACCAAAATTTAAAATGGTTAAGGATCAGATATTTAAGGTACAATGTTTTGGTGACAAGGTTTTGGTTCGAACCTTCGTTCGTCCCAAGTTTTTCCAAATTTGTAAAGAAGAATAATTAATTTGTGAAAAAACTAAAAATAATTACCGATTTTCGAAGTTTTTGTTTACTCGACAATACGAACTCGAATTATTTTAAATTTATAAGTATTATTTCTTCGAGCAATTTTTGGTCTATGCTAGTTCTTTTATCAATAAAATGCACGCGTAACTAAGACTTGTAACTTTTTCTAAACCGAATCGAAAGTTTTGGTTCGGAACAGGTTTAGGTTCAGAAATGAAAAATTGGAGTTTCGGGATCGAACCGGTTCGGTTTAAACCCCTGCAAACCGGGCAGCCCTGATAAAAACGCCTATTTCGAAATTCATTTAATAGAAAAAAATTATGAATGATTTTCGAGACGTAAACTTTTGAACTTTTGGTTGAGACTTTTTTGTTAATCGACAATTTTACACTATTCGCACCATTTTCTTTCACACATATGCTCATCCTGGAAGGAGGGCGTATGTTCTTCAGTATGTCTGTCTGTGATCTCTTTAAATTGTTAAATTTGTTTACCATATTCCACATCATTATTGCTTCATTTGGTTGTGTTGTTATTTTTAGTTATCCTAGGTGTATAATAATAATAATTTATGTACATTGACCACTTTAAACCGAATTAGTTGTTAAACTTAAAAATTACTTAAAAACTAGCGACACATGACACAGAAAATATAAAAAAAAAAACAAAGTTAAAATGCAAAAACAATTTGCAATTGTTTTATGTACAAATAAAATGACAAAACGAAAATAATAATTAAAATAATTATTGATTTGGTCTGTGATCAGTGGCGGGGGTGGAGGTGGGGGTGTAGGTAGGTAGGAGAGGTGGGGGTTGACTCCTCCTTAGCAAGTTGTGCCCGACACCAAAGTGAAAGATGAGGCCAAGAGAGGGCCTCTCTCCTTCTCCGCTTACTTACCATGTGCCTCGGTTTTGGCATTGTTGCTGCTAATGGTGTTAAGGGGAATCTGGAGGCGTGCATTGACGGCCAGCAAATGATCACGTCGTGCTATTAAACTGGTCACATGCTCCTCCAGGCGCAGATTTTCACTTTGCAGCTGATGTAGGCAATTCAGCAGGGAGGCAACTGTTTTTGGAGAAGGAAGATTTTTAGGATTAAGCAGGAAATACAAGGCGGATGATGATGATGCTCATACTCACTGTCAAAATGCTGGGCCTGTTCCATTAAAAACTGTGAACCCTGTTCCCATTGACGCTCGAGCAGTTGCTCCAAACTTTGGGGTATGGGCATATTGCCATTGATGCCACCGCCACCGAACATGGATTGCAAAGGATTGGGGGCAGGTGTGACGCTGTTGTTATTGGAGGCGGCACTGGTATTACGCTAAGGAATAACCATGTTAGTTGATCGATTGAGTAACCACCAAAATCAAGTCTCTTACCTGCTTCCCGGGGAATGGCACACCCGTAAACTGTGAGTTAATTGGATCTGTGGCATAGATGGCATGATCCTGCACCTCCATATGCAATTGTTCGGATAACTTTTGGGCCACACTGCTATTGGGATTCACATGATTGCCCAGCATATGCGTGGCGGTATGTGCTATAATGGAGCTGCTGCTGCTGGTTGAAATGGCTGGAGTGGCTGGTGGCGTGGGTGCACTTGCCGGTGGCACCACACTCGCACTGGGTGAAATGGTGGCACCAGCTCCATTTTGTAAAATGCGCACATCCTTGAGATCATGTTGCACAACGGCAGCGGCTGCAGCAGCAGCAGCGGCTGCCACAGCTGCTGCTTGTTGTTGTTGTTGCTGTTGGGCAGCCAGCGTTGATTCCTTGGCCTTGCGTCCACGTTTGCGTGCAGCTCCTCCCGGTGGTGCCGCAGCTGGTATGGGATTAAGCAAAGTTGATGACGTCAGCGGATTGGAACCAATTTCAGAGCCGGGTGAACTGGGTGGTGAGTCCTTAATGGCACTAACTGGTAACATGGCCACATCCAATTGACTTTGGGCTTCATAGGTAAATTTGAGGCCGCCACCACCACCGCTGGAGCTGCTGCTGCTGGTGGTGGTGGTGGTTAGGCTGTTGCCTGTTGCTGTCGTGGTGCTGGTCAATGTGAGATCGGGTGTTCTATTGGAGGGTTTGGTTGAAGTTTTGTTTGTTGTGTTGGAAGAAGGATTTATATTTGTATTAGTAAATTGTAAAATTTCTAAATCTTGATGCTGATTTTGTGGCTGTGACTGTTGTTGTTGTTGTTGCTGCTGTTGTGGCAAGTGCGTTGGATTATTAGAGACTGAGCTAAGATTGGTGGGTGGTGGTGGTGTTGGTGTTGGTGAGTTGACTCTAGCGGGTGGTGCTGGCGGTGCATATTGTTGCTGCTGATACATTTGCTGAGCTCTCAGCATTTTCTTATTTAAGGGTTTGTTGCTGCTGTTGTTGCTGTTGCTGCCCGCGGGCAACATGTTGCTGCTGTTACTCTTGAAGCTGCCCTGATTGGTGGACATATTCACGGGTGAGTCTAATAAACTCACTACAGCACCAACACCATTAGATGAGGGCGAGGATGTGGACGAAGATGATGATGAGGTCTGTTCACCATTATTGTGGCTGTTGTTGTTGTTGTTGCGGGTACTACGACTTGTTGTTGTGGTTGTGGTTGGCGGTGAATCAATGGAGGAGGAGGATAAGGTTTGTAACAACACCACAGGTGAAAGCAAGGCACTGCCTGCAGCTGCTGCCGCCGCCGTTGCCGCTGCTGCTGTTGCTGTGGGAGGCGGTGGTGTGGGTGTGGCACGATAATGAGGTGAACTATGACGACTCTGTTTCTCAGCTGTGGTTGTGCTGGTGGTTGTTGTTGTGGTCACAGTGGTTGTGGTGCTAATTGTTTCGCTTTTATTTAAGGCAGCGCCACGCTTCTTTGCCCGAACGACCCGATGGACCTTTAACAGCGCTTGCTGATGTATTGGTATTGCTGCTGGCATTAGATTGCAGAGCAAGTGGCTGTTGTTGTTGTTGTTGCGAGCTCTGTGACTGTTGTTGTTGTTGTTGATGGGTATTATGGTGATGATGAGCACCATGATGATGATTACTATTGCCACTCTCACCAGAGCGCGATCTACTTGTGTTGCAGCAACATGTAAATTGTGTGTGTGTGTAGGGAGAGAGGGAGGGAGGGGGAAAGCGAGTGTGGGAGTTGGAAGATATTAAGCAAAACGAGAGAGAGAAAGAGAGCAATTGTTTTTTTTTTTTTTTTTTTTTATAGAGAGAAAGAGCATTAAGTGATTTTGTGATTTGATTTTCAATTCTATAACTATTATATGTTTATACGATGACAATTTTGACATTGGTATGTGTGTAAGTGCAATCAATTAACATTTTTTTTTCAAAGAGCAAAAATGTACAAAATGTTCTATGTTAAGGCGTATTTTCACTTGAAATTCTAAAACAGTTCTCTGTAAAAACCCTAAACCTAACATAACGTTGAGTCAAGTATGTCAATGTAATGTTGTTAATGCTATCGCGTGATGGTGTGCCACCCCGCCCCATCACCCACCACCCAGTGACTTGCCAACCAAATGTTGTGCTTTGTTGTTGTTGTCGCTTCTGTTAGTTTCGTCTGTTTCTGCTTTCTGTCAGCTTTGTGTGTTTGCCTCGCTCTCGCTCTTTAATTTAAAATTTAATAACGCCCCCTCTCCCAAATTGATGCTCAGTTGCGGTTAACTGTGCTATGTCAAAATTATATTTAGCTATGTAAAGTTAACAGATTTACTCTCCATACATGTTCTGTAAGCTTTTAGAGTAAATAAGAGTAGTCCAAGTTAAAAATTCGCCTTTAAGTACATATTTTTAAACAAAAGCATCGTATAAACTGCAAATAACCAAAAAGGAAAAACAACCAAGCAAAAACGCAAAATGCTTACAGTGGGTTGATGAAAGAAATGAACATGAAATCTCTAAATAAAACAAAACACAACAATTTCTACAAATTTCCAACAAACTAAAGCCACACAAGTACAACAAATAACAACACACACACACACAGGCACACAATTCAATTAAATTCATTCCATACCTGCTCCTTCGTGCGGGCGCTACTTCCTGCTCCTGCAGCTGTTGCACTCGTGTTGTCTGCTTCTCATAGCTAATCTTCAGATTGCCACTTTCCGTTGTGGTGGCCGTAAGGTTATTACTTGACGAGATAATGCTGCCACCGCTATTCCCACTGACTAGTGTGCCCAAAGCGGGTGATGATTGTATAATTGAGGATGAGCTACTTGAACCACTGGCTGCCACTGTGGTGGCATAAGTTCCCGCTGTCGTGGACTGTTGTATTGAGCTGCCTCGTGTTGATGTTGGGTTATCTGCAAATTAATGTTTGTATGAGTTCTGGTGATCACTTTGAGTTGTTTTGTATTGGATGTATGATGCTGGGAAAGCCGCTGTTTATACCCTGTATTAGAGATGGGCGCGGGGGACAGAAAATTCGATCCCGTCCCAATCCCGACCCCTCCCGATCCCGAGCCTAAATTTTAAATTCAGTTCCGTCCCGTTCTGATAATAGTCTGGATGGGATAACTTCTAAACCACTAAACCGATCGAAAAGAAATTTTTAGTGTTGATTTGAAAGACCAGACTACGTACAAATTATTAAGAAAATTCGAAAAAATAGTGTTTCTTCATATAAAATAAAAACCATATTTATTCAAACTCAGTATGCGTGCCATTAAAAAAAATGGGATACGAAAAATAAACCCGAAATATTTCGGGATCCAGTTTCAATCCCGTCCCGATCCCGAAGATTTTTTTCGGGACCCGCGGGAACCGGTTCGGTTCGGAGATTTTGGATTGCCGTAACCTGACCATAAACCGAACCTCTTACATTATGAACCCCTTAAACCTTAACCCGAAACGGATCATTTATTCAACAAAAAAAGTTTCGGTTCACAATTTCAACAACAAAATTCTGAATTCTACAAATCGCTTTCGACCCCAAAAACGACCCAAATCGTATGGGAATAGTGTCATTTCGGGGGTCGAAAGGGATTTGTAGAACACATGGGATTAAGAGTGATTAAATTAAGACTTTAAAAGACTCTACTTCAGATTGAGCAATAAGCAAATTTATAATCTGTCAACGATGTGTTATAGACTTCTTCGAAAATTGTCCAAAACAACATACTTCGACGTATCTTTTCAAATTTTTGAATTTTTGATACATTTGGGCTCCCATTAATTGAAAACGAAGACTGGATACTGGATACTGTTCCAGCAAGCCAGGTATCAGTTAATCGAGAATTTTCAACCCTAAGATTTGCTCTTAGTAATTTAAGAGCTAATAGAGATCTTCAGAAAGATAACTAGGTTGGGTTAGATTAGATTAAGCTAAGGCCATAAGGATATGGCACCTTGAGATGTCCACACGGATATTTTACTGTTCATACCTGCTACTCTTCAGTCCAAAATGTGTCTGAAAAGTGAGATTAACTACGAGAGACTTTAAGGGCGGCTTTCATATCTTGCTGATAACATTACAGCCTACTTTAATTTGCCGTTAGGAGAAATTTAGATTGTCTTTGGCTGCTAACCTCATCCAACATTTTAGAGGTTTTAGCCTTGCTTATAAATGCGTTACTTACCACTGCCCGTGCTACTCGGCGCACCGCTACCCGTGCTATTGCTAGGCAAATTGATTCCAGGTACATTGGCCGTAGACAACGGCACCGAAACATATAAACTGGGTGCATTGCTGCCACTAGATGACTGCTGATTGCCGCTCTCCTTGATGCTAGTGTTGCTGCTGCTGCTGCTGGTATTGCTATTGTTGTTGTTGTTGCTTCCATGTTTGCCACTGCTGCTGATTCCACTGCCAGTTGATTTGCTGGATTCAGTCTTTGAAAAACCTCCGCCGCCTGTTGTGGCTGTTGTTCCTGCCACTCCTGCTGTTCCAGCTGAAGAACTACCACTACTATTATTATTACTCGATGTGTGGCTGCTGCTGTTGCTGCTTGAGGTAATTCCACCAGAACTGGCCGTAGATGATGTTGTTGTGCCTGTGGCACTTGCTGTGGCTATGGTAGCACTTGTTGCCGTAACCAAAGTGGCATTTACTTCAGCCGTGGCGGATGTTTGATGCGTTGGCGGACTTAACTCGGTGCGTTGCTGCAAGAAGAAGAAAATAAAATTGGTTGGATAAGTCCGTGTGTAAAGTTGATTGTAAAAAAAATATATACTATATATAAAGAAACAACTGGCATAACCATTTTATTCCAGGAATTGATAAGCTTTCAACAACTTACTTCCGTATACTTTAAACCAGAGATTAAAATCGAAACGAATAACGGATACGCTATCTACCACAGGTTACGATTTTATTAGGGTTATGAAATATCGGTTACGTAACGGTCTTAGATTTTTCTCTGCCAGAAAATAAAATCAAAAATTCTTTACTCAAAACAGGAAAGATTCAAGTGATCTCCAAATCCAACAAGTTCAAGAAAAAAATTATAATTTTATGTTTGTTTCACGATTATAAAATCGCTGATGCGTTCAATGAAGTAGGTCAGAGACGCTATGCATCGCAGTCGCAGAACACCAATACACCTTCACTTTTTCGCCTTTAGAAGGACATTTTTTTCTGAGTAAAATGCCATCTAAATGATCTCACTTTCATGCTTCTCAAACAGCAAAGACCACGTGTTTTTATTCTCTCTCTTCTGAAGCTTTTCGTAAAGGGGAAGGTTGGAATATAACAAAAACAACTTTACCATTAAATTCCATATTGTTTTATGAGAAAATGTCAATGAAGAAAGGACAAAAATCACGAAAGTTATGCAAGTTGATGGATCGATCAACTAGGGCGTGTATATATGTAAAAGTGAATGCTCGTGTCGGCTATTGGAAAACAGTGTTTGAAAATAGTGTTGGGAAACTGTGTTAGAAATCAGGCAATATTCTAGAATTCGCCATCATAGTGAGTTTTTGGATAGTACTCCCATATAAAGGCAGAAAAAGTTTCCTCGCGGACTTGAAAAAGTCGACTTGTAGATGTGTAATACAGATTATAACGAATCCATAATGGCCAATATGATCAATCTAGGTCGATAATTGTCCGAGATATAAGGATATTCAGGTAATATTCCAGAAATGCTCTTCATAGTGTGTTTTTGGATAATACTCCCATATAAAGGCAGGAAAAGGTTCTTCGCGGACTGATATTGAAAAAAGTCGACTTGTCGATGTGTAATACAGGTTATAACGAATCCATAAAGGCCAATATGATCAATCTAGGTCGATAATTGTCCGAGATATAAGGATATTCAGGTAATATTCTAGAATTGGTCTTCATAGTGTGTTTTTGGATAATACTCCCATATAAAGGCAGGAAAAGGTTCCTCGCGGACTGATATTGAAAAAAGTCGACTTGTAGATGTGTAATACAGGTTATAACGAATCCATAAAGGCCAATATGTTCAATCTAGGTTGATAATTGTCCGAGATATAAGGATATTTAGGTAATATTCTGGAACTGGTCTTCACACCCATATAAAGGCAGGAAAAGGTTCCTCGTGGACGGATATTGAAAAAAGTCGACTTGTAAATACAGGTTATAACGAATCCATAATGGTCAATATGATCAATCTAGGTCAGTGTTGGAAATCAGTGTTGGGAACCGTGTGGGGAAAATAGTGTTCGGAAAACACCCCAAAGGTCAACTAATCTAAAACATAATATTACTATGCTTAATTGAAATCCCTACCAAAAAAACATATTTCGCACCGAAATTAAAGATGTTTCACATTAAAAAGGGGAGCAATTTCAATGGTTTAAAATATGATTTACAAATTTAAATGTGAACATACAGCCAGAGTATTTAAGCTTCGTTTTGACTAAACAAAAAAAAAGAAAGAAGATATTTCAACATTTGGTTTGCTGTGTTGGTTTTGTGGTCATTAGGCACATCCGGCCTTAAATGCGGCATGTAAACACATGTTTACAGCCATCAAAAAGCCAGCAAAGAATAACAAACAGTCAAAAATTAAGCCATTTACAGTGGTCTTCTAACAGTGACCCAGCCGTAACAGAGCTGGAGTAACAGAGTAGCAATCACAGCAAATCATTTTTAATGACAAGGCGGCGCGGGGGAGGGAGGCTCGGCTCGGCTTTGCCCGTGTTCCATATAGATTAAAAAGCTGTCCGAGACGCATTAATGCAACTTAAAGCTCTTATCGCTGGTGGTTGCACTCAAAAAAAAACAAAATCCCCAAAGGAGAAGGCGCAGGCGGCTGCTGCATGAGTCATGCAGAGTTTTAAAAGAATGCTGCTGCAGTGCAGCAGCAGCAAGAGCAAGAGGCAAGGCAACAAATGTTGCTGCAACGATGGGCGAGTTTTTATTGTTGTTTTTGTTTTGTGGTTTGGCATATGTTGCCATATGCAGCCAAATGCACAAACAATAAAGAGAGCACGAGAGCAATGTAAAGATAACCGCCCGCTCTCTCTCTCATACTCTGAGAGAGGATTTGTAGTTTTTGTTGTTGTTCTGTTTTCGGGGGTGGGGGTTCATTGTTGTAGCTGTAGTTGTTGTTGTTTTATGTGTACACATACATTGTAGTTTGGTCACGTAGACAAAAAAAAAAAAAAAAACCAACAAGAATCTATCAATGGCGTTGCCACCTGATGAACAAATATCCAATAGGAAAAGTCCCAACATACACACAGTAAACCTTGCAAACCTTTTGTTGTGTTTCTTATCTCTATGGTCAAGAAGAGAGTTGGTTGATAGTTTTACAAGAGAGTTTGTTGATATGTGTAATCGGTTATTAATCACCCACTCGGTAAATTGACAATATACATACATACATATTCATTCAGCCTTTTGTTGGAGGAATATATCAAGGAATAATAAAAAAAATTTTTAAAAAGAAATAAAAAAATAAAAAAAGATCCTAAGAAGGAGCAGGATCAACGGGATGCGAGCCAGAAGGAGACTGATTCGAACATTGTGACACCAAATGAAATTAAAATTTCGACCGTCAAAAAGTATAAAAACTTTAAATAAAATTATGCAGCCGCCATGTGGTCTTCTCTAATAGAGGTAAGAATAAGCGTGATTGGAGCATTCCAAAATTATTCCAAATATTATGCAATGTATTGAAATTTTGCAATTATGCCAAGTTTGCGTTGTCTTAAAGCAATGAAAAAAACGAATAAAATAAAAGTTTGCTGGGATAATTCTTTTAGTTGAAAACATTTTAAGAAATTTTAATGACTTTTAAAGCTGTCAATTTGTTGCTATTAAATAATTTGCTGATTTAACAGTTACGTAAAACGATATCATCAACAGAAAATAAATGAAATTTTGTTTAGATTAATATTTCACAGTAATAGCTCACATCATATGGCGCCTGTTGCTGCTCCTCCACACACCTAAAGTATCAAATTTCCCAACACCTTCATGCTTCATTAGATGTGGGTCAGAAATCGTTAAGGTGATAATTCTGAAAAATCTCAGGGTCAAACGTAATAAAAAACGCGACTAAAGTTGTCTCGGGATATTCCCTTACCGGGGCAGCTGCTGTGGACATAAACACAATGGCGGTCGCCTTCGGTGATTATATCCTGTTGCTGCCTAAGCATCAACCCCTTTGCATTTGGAAATCGCTTCCGCAACACATTTCAATTTTATTTCATTTTTATTGTGTACTACAAATTCAATAAAGCAGCCAAAACGACAGCCGGAAATACAAAGAAAAAAAAAACAACCAACTATAAATATTATATTAACCCTGTGCGTTCGCCCGCTCTCTCTTTCTTTCTGTTTCTCTCCGTTTTATGCTCACCAGGATCAGGACATACAAAAAAAGGGTTGTCCCTTCTAAAAAGCATTTCGCAAATCCACAAATAGAAAAAAAAATTATTCAAATTGAATTGAACAGAAGACAGACGGACGAATGGGCGGGCACAGGACATGTTGGGCATGTCATTCAACGAAAGGGAAATCAAAGGGAATTGCGTTTCTTTCGATCAAAGGAATGATACAGGGAAGTCCATTTGTATGGGGAAGAGTAGATAAATCATAAATATAAATTTAACATCGTGTCTTTGATGTAGCATATTTCAAATATCTTAATCGATAAATTCAAACAACAAAATTTAATAAACGATATTCTATATATCAAGCACACATCGGTAACCCATTAAAGGAAGCATTTCTGACTTCTTGAAGTATATCCCAAGTGTTCTACAAATCCTTTTCGAACCAAAAACGACCCAAATCGTATGTGAATTGGGTCGTTATTGTGTTAGAAGCGATTTATAGAACCCGTGCATAACGAGCTAATATTTGATATATCCACCACAAGAATGATCGATTAATCTTTCTTTTTTAAAGCCTCTAAAAAAAACCACTGAAAAGTTATTAAAAAATGTCTATCTTAAAAAATCTTGTAATACTCATTGTAAGATCGAAACAATCTTTATGATAGTAAATATTTAAGATATAGAAATGATGTCTGAGTTTGCTAAAAATTATGCCATATTTTCAAAAGCCGGATGTCGGTGATCGCGCTTTGATATTTTCGAAATATACTTAAGGGGTACCTTTGTACCCCAAGAACCTTACAACGCAAAAGTGAAGAATATTCAATTATTATATGAGTCATAATCTTTGTCAATTCTTTGAATTTGTAACACGTACAATATGGAAACTATTTTACAAATATATCGGTTGTGACACGGAAACCAGAAAAAGGTAAAGTGACAAGCATAATGTTTGATTACTAGATTATAAGGAGCGAAAATAGTACGAGTTAAATTTACCTTACTTTAAGCAGTCGACTTCAATTCACTAAACATTTGACATCCGATCTGGTAACTAAAGATATACTTATATACACTTACCACATAAAGGTCAACAATTTTGATTTGAAATTCAAACGTTCATACGAAGTCACCCCCGTATAGCTTACCGCATTGAAAATACTGAAATGTTTGCTATACGTCATTGGGGTACAATTGTACCCCGGTACATTTTAACTCAAAATTAAAGATTATTCAATCATTATATGAGTCAAAATCAATGTTTTTTTGCTTGTCAATTCTTTATACATATGTATCACGTACGTTTTGGAAACTATTTTACAAATATATAGCTTATCGCAATCAAAATACTGAAATGTTTACTATTAGGCCTGTACCCATTTTCGATTTCGATGAAATCATGTTACCGTTTTCTAAAACCGATTGAGCTATTCGGTGGAATAGCGTCAAATTTCCATTTAACTTCATTTGACGGTCCAAATTGCAAAATCTTTTAGCCGAATACTCTAATTGTTTTAGGGGAAATAAAAAGCTTTACCAATTCCGATCAATCGAATTCGGAAACGGGATAAGGCCAGTATACGTCTTTGGGGTACAATTGTACCCCGTTAAAAGCAGTTAGTACAGTCTGGTGGTCAATTTCAGCGGTAATACTTAAGCTTTGAGTATACATTTTTTGTACCCAAGCAGGTACAATGGAAGGGAATGGGTTAAAATATTTTTGAAACGCTTTGACGACCCTTAAGCAGATTTGAGTTCATATGTTGTTCATACAAGCCACCAACACAAACTTTAAACTCTGCAGATCATCTATAGAGCTGATTTAGGAGTAGACTTCGCCTTCGAGGCAGGTTAGAAGTCTTGCCCTATGGGACTAAATATTTTATTATTTTTGTTTTTCAAAAAGGGAAGATATAGTTCATTTTATAAAGGCTTCGTTTTGTGGTTCGGTTTAAGGGACTTTACTTAAGTAAATCCTCAAAATGTTAGGTCACTTCTGCTTTAACTTAAAACTCATTATAAACAACTGTGACCTCATTTTGGAACTGACCCCTAATCCAAAGACTTTGTCAGTTCTGTTAATCACCCCATTACATCGTTGTTGTTTGTAAGCCCCATTGTAATTGCCTGGCAATGTCTTTGACACTCCATCAATATTTTAAACCGCAAAGTGCACCTGCTGCACCCTCTGTTTGAGAAACAGCCACCTGCTGCTGTGAGGGAAAAGAAATGCACGAAATAATTGTATATGCCGGGGGTCTTTCTCTCTCTCTTTCTCTGCTCCAATTGGCTAAAAATGCATCATTTATCAGAGGTCGTAGGCCGTTTATTGATTAGTGTAAGTGCCCATTAAAAGCGGTTTTTCCAACCCCGGCAGCCTACGTGACATGCTACATGCTACACATGCAACTGGGCCCCGAAGTGCGAACAGACAGCTGTTCGCCTCTTATCCCTTCCTTTTGAAGCAGCAGCGCGCGCTCAACAAAAAAATGTTATCCTGTATCCTTGTATGGCACATTTGCGCCTAGTTTACGACAGCTGCCAAGATGCTTCTCTTTATGTACAAGTTAGCTACCCTTAGGTTTTTTCGTTGATTGATCCTACCTTCGATCTTGTTACAGCTGCTTCTCTGCTGCCTGTGGGTAAACAATGTCTTTGTTTTCCAGGTATAAATATATATGTACGTGTAGGTAGTATGTATGCGGGTACGGGCTGTCCTGTTGCTGCTGCTCTAATTGATATTTTAATTCGCATTCTTGAAGAAGACTTGAATTTTTGAGTTCTTTTTTGTTTTGACTATACCAACACAGGTTCAATTTTGATCCTACTCTTTGCAGGAATATTAAAAAATAAACACAAAATTTTAGTTGACTGCCCCTGATTGAGGATATAAACCACTTTTGAGAATAAGGTTAGAAAAGGGTTTCCTACTTAGAAAACGTCTTATTTAATACATTTTTTACTTCGATTTTTAATTAAGGACGAAAAACCCTTATATATCGGAGTCAAAGAAGGCAACAATAGTGGTTTGTCAATCACTCTCGTCTAGGTACCTGGTCATTGTGGCCTACAAAGATCCCTTCAAAATATGCTGACTGAACTAAAAGTAAACACCAGAACCAAGACAAGAACAACAATGAGACATCGTCTTTGGCAATCACATCCCTTAAGTACTCTTGTCGAGATACTAATCAAACTAAACTAAATAACTTTACTTTAACAAGAACAGAATTCGTATTCCATATGGCCAGCAGGATGCATATACCCCGCTTCACGATTTCTGTTGTAACTAAGGAAATGAGGAAGAGATAGAATATGTGCTTGCCCTGCGTTTCTTGGAAAAACTCACCGGAAAACTTGGGAAAACCATTATATAAGATGCTAGATGACTGGCTCTTTAGCCTTATTTATCAATTAATTAGAATATAGTGTATAAACATGCCGTCATTCTTTCTAAAACAATCGAAATCAAGTACATTCATTAACAAAAGTAGGGTTATAACCCTTTTTCTTGAACCGTAACTGTAGTGTCATTTTTATGAACGTAATTCTTAAGCAACCTGTTTGATCTTCATGAATGATTCGTTGATATGAATAACATAAGGTGATCGGTTTGGCTACACATTGGAATCATTTTACAACATTCGGGATACTTTAAAAACTTTTTTGTTTGTTTTTATTTTAAAAACACTTTTTTTTTTTAAATTTGAGAACATTTCGGAATACATTTTTAATCATTTTGTTGTAATTTAAGGAACATTTCAGGCTCATTTAGGAAAGATTTTGGTCGCATTTTGACTAATTGAAAAGATATTGAATTCAAAATTTCAAGTAGAAATCGAGATTGAGTTGCAAATGAGGAGCGAGTCTGAGATAGACGTAGATTCGGGACGGTATCAAATTTTTATTCCTGCGTCCAGATCCAGATGAAAGACTTAGTAACACGACAAAGTTTGCTTCATGAAAAAATTTTAGTTTTTAGTACATTTAATTTAAGACGTCTTAGCTCCAAAAACCTTTTATAAACCGAACCGATGGTTTAAGAACTTCGTGAACCACTGAATCGAATCAGTCTTAATTCTTGATCGGTTTCCGTTCCTGAATTAAATTTGAATTTTGAATTACAGATGTGCGAGATGACTGCAAATCACTACCTAAAACTCCTCCACCATTTCTATTAAAGTTTTTTTCATCATCTCAACTTATTTTCGAATAATAAAATTATTAATTAGGTACAAAATTATGGAGAATTTTGTACTATGATCAAGAATGTTTGATGTCAAAAGTACGGTAAGAATTAAAATTCTTAAAGCAAGTATGCCATTCTTAATTTTTCCTTTAACTCCTTCAAGATTATTTAAGATGTCAAACGTACGGTAAGAAGGAAAATCGTTGTTCCGAGAGAGAGTTTCTTAAACCAAGTATACCTATTTGATGCCGAATTTCTTGTTCCAAAAGTTTTGAAAGCTGTACATTCTTAACTAAGCTTGCTCTTTACGTTCAGTTATTGGAAGTATTCATTGAAAACCGCGAATTTTTGTTGAAAATTTCAAGATTTATTGCAAAAAAATGGTTGGACGTTTATTCAAAGTATTGTCCATCGCTAACCACTACTTTTTCCCATCTTTCTGGCCATTTTCGTTTACAATCTAGAAAAAACGATCCGTCTATAGATGAGATTTTTTGCATTCATCAAAAGATTGGAAGCGCACGTCAGCCAAGGCAAGTGTCATCGATCGTACTACTACCTATTTCGAAGGAGCGAAGTCTGGGCTTTAACGTCATAACGTTCTCTTTTCCAAACTATTGTAGAAATCATAACGCATAAATGCAATAACTTGGAATTCTCAAGTGGTTTTTCTGGGCATTGTTGATATATAAGAGCAAACTGACATTGAGTAGTAGAGTCGCACACCGGCAGGTAGGAGTCTAATGAGGGATATGGTGGCTATAGGGAGATAGGGAAGGATGCTGAGGTGTTTTAACATCTTTATCTTAAAATCAAAGTGTAAACTTTGCAAATAAGCAAGACTTCTTCGTGTATGGTTTTTTATGCAACTTGTTATTTGATGCCTCAATTGGCAACGCTAAAACTTGAAAAAAAAAACAAACCAAGCTAAAGCTTAACCATCACATATATCAACCAAGACTTTAGCTTGCATCCTTGCAGAGGTGAGTTTTGCAGATCTGCACAGAAATCTCTTGGCATGTGGAAATGTCAGCTATAACTTTCTCTCCTCCCCTATACATACACACAATATATCCATAAATAGACCCTAGGGATTGGCATCAACAGATGCTGGATGATGATGCTTGGCGCCGCCGCCAGCCTTAAACAGAAAACTCGTTGATCAGAAGAAGATGGAGGAGTTGTGTCTTACCCCGGAAAGCAGGAAGCGTATTTTTAAATTGTGCGGATATGTGGTGGTGGCACTGGCACCATTCGCCCCGGCTGCACCACCAGCACCGCCGCTGCCGCCCAAATACGAGGGCGAGGCTGATGCTGAACCACCAACATATTCAATGGTGGCCGATGGCGTGGTCGAGGCGGATGAGGGTGATGACGAGGCGGAGGTCGAGTGCTGGCTGCTATTGTGGCTGTGACTCGGTTGCTGCTGTTGTTGTTGCTGCTGCTGGTGATGATGATGATGCGAAGAGTCGCGGTCCCTTTCCCTGTCGCGATGTCGACGATGTTCACGATGCTCACCACGATCCCGACGCTTGTGATGGCGTTGTTCTTTATCCTTCTCACGCTTCTCGCGTTTCTTTTTCTTATTCTTGCGATGTTCCTTGTACTCGGAGGACATCATTTCGATGTGATTGTTATTGCTCTCGGCCGTGGCGGCCATACTGACCATCGTGGCGGTAAAGTCCACAACTGTGGTGGCTGCCATTGCCATGGCAGGAGCCACATCCATTGGCTGTGATTGGGATGTGGCGTCCAGTGTGTCCATCATCATCATTTTGTTAACGTTGTCTTACCAAGTTTCTTGGTTTTGGGCCTTCTTCCTCTGTTTCTGGTCTTTTAGCTTCAATTTTGTTTTGTGCTCTGCAATTAGCTGGACAGCATAGTCTTTTAGTCTTCTTTCGCCTTCTCCTCCTCCTCCTCGTGCAGCTTTTTGTTGTTGTATCGTTTTCAATATTATTATTTTTCTCAACACACACACACACACACTAACAGTCGCTCTCGAAAATCACAGACTACGTGAGAACCTCCTCCACCTCTTTTTCTCTCTTCTCGTTGTATTTGTTGTTGGGGTGAATAACTTGCGTGGCGGCGATGATTCTCTTGCTCTCCTCTCTCTGTCGCTCACGTTTAAACTTTTTTTTCACAGAAATTTAATTTCTTTTAAATGAAAACTTGGGTTATTTCTTTTTGGTTATTTGTGGCCACGTGTGGAGTGTAATTAACAAACCGTTTTTCTTTATGCACAACAATTTTCGTTAATAATATGCGCGCTCTTTTCCATCAATTAACACGAATCAGAAAACGTCACAAGTTACACACAAAAAACACACGACCCGTAGCAAAAGTTACATTTACGTATCTTTTGGTTAGCCTGGATGCAATTCAACGTGCTGCTCTGGCCGTGCGGAGTTGTACTAAACTCTGTTGGATTGAATTGAATGCTTAGAAGCGACGTCGACAACGTTGCATACGCACGAGAAACAGCGAGAGAGCCACAGAGAGGAGCGGAGAGAGAGCATGTGCATTGTTGTTGTTGTTGTTGGTAGCAGCCGGTTTTCAGTGGGGGATTATATTGAGACGAATGTATGTGTGTTATGTCTGCACGTAGGCCCCAGACACACACCGGTGTGTGTATTGAAATAACAGAAAAAAAAAGAAATGAAGCATAAGCAACATAAGAAGAACACACGGTGACAGCATAAAAATAAACACACACGCACATATACCAGGAGAGAGAGAGAGAGAGAGTAGTCTAGCAGACGTAGACACAAAACGTTAACTGGAAAACGTCACCCAGCGAACACAATCATCAAGAGTTTGAGTTCCCGTAGCTGCGGGGGAGGGAATCAATGACGCAAAATTCCCTCTGACTGATTAGAGATGCAAATGTTGTATGACTAATGAATACTTTTGCCTAATCGCCGTTGTAGAGAATTGGGTTTTCGCCCATCTGAGCTCATAACCATTAGTTATGTACATATTTATCAGAAATCAGAAATATCAGAATATCAGAAAAAAAGTTAAATTAATCTAAAACGAATAAAACCTATTATGCTTTTACAATCTAGGTGGTTATTAACAAAAATTATGTTTCCTACTTTTAGGTGCATTATTTAGCGGCCTAAAAGTAGGCAATGCTCATTTACTCATTTTAGATTTTAGAACTAGAACTTGGATTTGTAACTAGCAATTGCAAAAGTAAACAATCTGGCCCTCTATTTTTGTTTACCAACATAAAAATGCATAATAAACAGTCAAGCCTCTAACTGGTTTTCCTAACCAAAATGTTGACTGTGCAGCACACACAGGCCACAAAGCAGAACACATAAAAGTGAATCTTTCACAGACAACACACACACGCGCACACACTGAGACACACAGATACAAATGCAAGCTAACAGTGTTTGACAAGAGACTGCAACAGCAGCAGCAGCGCATGTCGTAATGCTGTTGATGTTGTAATAAAAAAAACAACAACAACAACGACGACAATGTTATCAATGCAGACAACACAACTTGGAATGACCAGGAAGCAATAACGAAAATTTTATCAAAACGCAAATATGGAAAAAAAAGAGTTAAGAATTTGTAAAAGTTAAGGAAATAATTTGCAAATTAAATGAAGCTTAAAATAATTAAAATTTGTATTTACTGTAGTCGACAAAAAAAAAAAACTAAAAGAGCTAGCGAGAGAGGAGAGAGCTGCAGAGAGAGAGAAAGAGAATGAGATTGCAACATAAAAACAACAGCAAATGTTGCGGTGGCTGCTCTCTCAGTCTCAGTACAAATGTGTGCATGAGTGTGCGTGCTTTATGCAATGTCTGTCCAAAGGTGGGGCGGGGGTGGGGGTGCCTGCCTGCCTCTGCATGCAGGTTAATTCTACTCTCAGTTTGTTTGAACCCCAGACGATTCAAGAAGACAAAACAGGAAAATGAAAAATAATTGAATTGTAAGGTAATGTGTTTACAGGAACTGGAGAGGAAGAAAGGCGAGCAAACGCACAGCGTCGTCGTCGGCCGCCGCAGACGTTTGCAATTGGCAATAAATAAAAAAAAAATATAAAAAAAAAACAGGCAAAAAAGATTATTTGCAGCTGGAGCGAGAAGATCCCCAAGCATAATTTGTGATGCAAATAAATGGGGAATGTGCACAACAAGCCCAAAAAATCATGAAGCAGAAAAATACGAGTCAAAAACAACAGACAAAAAAACAAGTAATGAAGGCCTAAACCAGGAAACATCTAGTCGAAGATTGAATAACCTGGAGAAATATTAAATGATTCTTAAAATATAAGATAAAATTAGCAAATTTACTGTACATTTTGTTCTAAGTTAACTTTCAAAAAGATCTTATAATATATATAGTGAAAATATAACGAAAAATGATTACTTGTCTGTTAACTTAATGTTATTCCTAACATTAATGTTATACTTCTCCCCTGAGGAACAGGTATATGTATTGCATACATTTAGGCTGCGTTTATTTAACCCGCGTATCATTAAACAGTTTTCCGCTTGCTATCCCACATGTTAAATGTGGTTTAGGCTTGGCCTTAGTAAATTAATTAGCCAAAGTCAAAATTAAGCGTTGATCAGTTTTATAGCAAAGTTATTTTTGACGCAGCCTAAAAGTAGGCAACGTACTCTTTATATACTCGTACTCTTAATATCCACCTAGATTTCCAAAACATGAACCTGAGAAAACGGCCCTAAGTTGAGTACATTATTTTTTATACAGAAACATTTTGGTGAATTTGTAAAAATGGAAAATATGGGTAATCGTTATTTGATAAAACACCTTCACTTGACTCTCACCTTTTTTAATGAGAAGCTAGACTCTATTTTGGGAGAGTCTACTCTACGAATAAAAATGCAGTACGGAAAATATTTTAAGATCCTCGGAAAGTCATGATTTGCATTTATTTCAGGGATGCAAACCGCTCGAGAATTAAGACTGGTTCGGATCAATGGTTCATGGAGGTTTTAAACCACCGGTTCGGTTCATATCATGTTTTTGGAACAAGTGAAAAGTGGTCGGTTCGTCGTTCTTCGTTGTTCGAACATATTCTTAGAAAATTTTAACTTTTATATTTTTAAAAATAAGGTAAAAAATTTGGAAAAAAAAATATTTGTATTGTACAACACTGTATAAACTCGGATATGCAGACGCCATCCATAAGTTTCAGTATTATCTAGGGGATTAATAAATCAGTAGATATCGAGGCATATCGGCACGGTTTGCACCAGATCATCACGAAAGTCAAATGTCGAATCATAGTAAAGTTGTTCACAACCAAGGTCGAAAAATGTTTTCAAAAAGTAGAAAAATCCCTTGCTAAAGTAGGATAATACTCACATTATTCGATCAGAAACTTTCAGGGAAAGAATAATCAGATGGAAACACTGGAACCCGACTGCAACTCTACAGTCGACAGATTGCTATTCTTTAAAAGGTAGTTTGTAAAACTCTAAATTGTATCAGACTCGTGAGCACCCTAAATGGATGCATTAATTCCTTCGAAAGTCTCAAAAAAGCAATTTTAAGGAAAAAGAAGAGCTAAAGCGATGCAAGGCTTTTCGTGTAGTTGATTTTACAAATACAATTTCCTAAAATTACAAATTTATTTGTCTCAAGGTTGGCTCTTAGCGTCATAAGACTCGTCGATGAAATGAACCGAACCGTTTTATTTTGGGGTTTTTCGGTTCAGCATTTTCAAACAGACGCTGGTTCGGTTCGCGGTTCTGTTTTCGAGCACGAATTAGTGGTTCGGTACGGTTTGGTTCGGTTCGGTTAAGAACCGGTATGCATTACTGATTTATTATTACGAAATTATGTAAATTTCATGTAATGTTCGGGTACCGTAAAATTCGGAACGAGATCTGTCTCACGCCCAATTTGATAGCGGTTACTCCAGAAAAGGTGAAACAAGAAGGCTAAAGCAAAAAAATTTTATATCCGTACACAAAAATGGCTAAAAAGGGTATCATAAAGTTGCGCAACAGACAGAAGGTAACATTTGCGACCCTATAAAGTATATATATATATTCTTGATCAGCATCATTAGCCGAGTCGATATAGCCTTGTCCGTCTGACCATCTATCTGTACGAACCAGGGAGTACCGTATCGGAACCGAAATCCGTAATAAACTGACAACCGAAATAGAACCTTTATACGAAAATGTCATTTCGGTACTTACCGAAACCGGTACCGAAACCGATATTCGATTCTTCTTTAAAAAATATCAATGCGAATAATTCAGAGAACAATTTCAGGAATGTAACTATTCTAGTATTGACTATTACACTAGCTAACATAGAAGGAGTTTTCAAAATCAAATATCTTCGTTTAAAAAAATCGCACAATTATTTGGGATAATTTATTTAAAAGCTAAGTAATAGTACTTTACGATAATATCAATAAGAGTCAAAACAAACGAATTGATTGCCCTTGAAATGGTCAAAATATGCACTTTACCAAGCAAAAAAAACATAGTTTATATGACAGATAATTGCATCCACCACTTCATTGTTGATAATTAGTATTTTACTTGCATGTTTATGTCCTTACCAACTTCATACGTAGCCTAATCGACCCTTTTCTTGGAAAAGGTATTCAAAATTGAACGTAAAGTGGCATTTACCTGGCGACGAAATGGGGCAGGGAATGCAACTGTGGAGCGGGCTGGATGGATGAACGTGCCTGTTTTACAAAACAAACAATTGTGGGGAGTACGGTTACCACCACAAATGTTGCCGTTGCATAGTCGACGGCTTTGTAATCAAATCAAAATGAAGGTGGCAACAACAACAACAACGACAATGGCGCCGTCTTATGTCCCGCGGTAAAAATTAATTTTAATATGCAATTGCCATCGTTTGTTGACAGCAAAACAAAGAAATATCATTAACAGACTAACTAACCTCGGGGAGGACCCCTTACTAAAGACAGGTTGATGGAAAACTTGGATATTTCGGTCATTCAACCACCACACAAAAAAAAAGGCTCATTTCAGAGCAAATAAAGCATAAAAATAATGTGCAAATATTTAACCAGGCACAAATGCTTTTAACTTTGCACACGCCACTAAACAAACTCATTTGGATCAACAAAAAATCAAATTTAATTAAAAATGTCAACAGTTACATATTTGCCTAAACAGAGTGTAGCCAGATCGTGAGATTGTTGAAGCTCTGTTAGGTTAACAGAGGGAAAGAGAGTGAGAGAGAGCGCAGTGCGATAACAGTATTGTCTGGATCAACTCTGTTAGGTAAAGTCGGGCACGTGTCAGACCGAATGCAGGCAACACGTGACACACCCACAGCCAAAAACAAGGTGTTGACTGGAAAAAAAGGACTTTACAACTTCTGTACAAATGTGTACATTTTTTATGGCCCCCTTTCATAGGAAACTCTGCACAGCTGACCCATCATAAAATTGTCCAAACTCAAGCACGTGTGTGTGGATTAGTTTCTAGTTTTGACAGCCACTCATAATTGAAAACAATGAATATCACCCACCCACCCGTACTTAATTGCCTTGCACCACCACCGGGAAAGTGTAAAAAACTCGACGAGTGGTCCCTGTAAGTATTCCCCCATAGTTTTTGATTGTTGCTCTGGGCAATAAATGTGGTTGAAAACAAAAAAAAAAAATAAATGGCAATAACGTAATTTAGATTTTCGAATTTGTAGCACATAAAAAAAGGGACACGGTATTGTTGCGGTATATTGCTCCCCCCCCTCTGCCCTTAACCATTTGTGTGAAATTTTATAATGGCAAAATCAATAAGTTGTCCATTAAATGACATCCAGTCACGTAAATGTAATATATATGATGAATAGTCGAGCATTAAATTGAATGTAAGGCATCCCTTTGATAGTGTGCGTAAAGCTAGGAAAGAGAACTTTGACAGAGGAGGATAGAATTAGACGTAGATGTGTTGTATTCAGGGAATCAAACCGAATCGAATTTCGGTTCCGGTTCTGGTACGTACCAAAACTAATGTTTCGGTAAAAGGTTCTGTTTAGGTTCTAGTTTATTTCGGTATTCGGTTCCGTATCGGTACCTTGGATTTTATTTCGGTATGTACCGGTATAATTAAAAAAATACTTCAAACCGAAGATATAATAGAACCAGTAGCAACCTTCACAACAGAATGTAGTTATAAAGAAGGAAAATTAAACATAATCAATTTTATCCCGGAAAACAGATGTCCTTATAATACTTGTGTAACTGAAGGACCAAGAAGAACTTTTGATATCTGATGGAATGTTAAATACACTGTATAAAGATAACTTTACCGATCACAATTTAACCCTTGTGTTAGGTTAAGGATAAATTAATAATATTTGGAAATTATTGAACCAAAATAGATAAAAGGAAAAAATAAAATTTTTTTTTTTTATCAATTATACAAAAAAACCATCATAGATATTATAAGATTTTTTTTAATATATTAAGAACATATTTTTATACTTGCAGGCAGATCAAGTTCAGTTTTGATTTTTGCCACGCCCCCTGCCTCCCCCACAATTTGAAAAAAACTTAATATCTTCCACAATTTTGGAGTTAGGTTGTTCGAACCTTCTAAACATATATTCTACTCATCATTTCTTATCAAGCCCCCATACATCGTTTTCCGATCAGATAAACAATAGTGGCGCTATATGTCAAAGAAAATTTAATGCAACGACAAAAACAACACCACAGCCATTGGTAGAACTTACAATAAAAGAGAGAGCGAGATGGCAATAGCTTACTGGTAATTTCACATTGGAATTGGCTTGACGGCATTAGCTAACTGGACTGCGCCGCTTTCAGTTTCCCCCCCTCCCTTCTTTCAATAGATATTTGTGTGAGGAGGCAAAGACCACCAAGTATGAGGAGCGATGCAATTGAGATGGCCTGCGGTCAGAAATCACGCGTGATTCCGCGTGACTAATATAAATACGTTTATGTTAATAGGAAATTATATACAAATTTTATAATTTCAGTGAGTACTAGGATAATTCTACCGAGCCCCCATACATCGTTTTCCAACCAGATAAACGATAGTCAAAGATGTTGCCACCCCTTTTAAAAAACCTAACACTTTAAAGTTATCAGTTACATACAAAAAGGTACAGAGTATATTACAGTCGGGCTTGACTGACTTTCTTAGTTAGTCTTAATTTTGTGAATTTTACCCTAGTTGAAGCAATAAAACTGAAATAACAAAAAAAAGCTCAGAACCGAAACTGTACCGGTACAATGTTTCGGTTCTTCAATTTTTTGGAAAAAAAAAAGGGTTCGAAATACCGGTTCTCAAAAAAAATAAATAATAACGGTTCCGGATCTGGTTCTGAGTTTTAATCGGTTCTTTTTGGTATACGGTTCCGGTTCGGGTTCCGGTTTGACACCCTCGTTTTTATTTAAAGCAGGGAATAAAACCTAATCGTATTTTGGTACCGTAAATGTGTTTATTTTTTCGCTAAATTCAAATTGTTATGGCATCATTAATTAATTTTTCTCTAACCTCTTTAATAGTAAACAAATATTTCACCTTCAAAATGTAGTCTTCCGTGTATGTACTCGCATACTCAACCATAAGGTTTTTATTGATAAATCATTACCCACAAATTTTCTTAATATACCAAGAGAAAATATATAAAATAGTCACATATTTCATCAACGCATAAATCTTTCTGCACCAATGATCACAAGATATTAAAGGCGCATTAATTAAAGCACAAAAAGGCATATAAGTACATATAAACGTATATAGACCAAAATTTTAATTTTGTTGTTGATCAATAAGAAATTTTTAAGAGCCATGTGTCATATGTGCAAAAATGTTCAACGCGTAAAACGAGTCACTCAAAAATAGACGCTGACTTTGGTAGAAAGGTCTAAAAATATTTCAAATGAAAATCCACAAAATAACAAAAACCACACCTGGTTTAGGAGGGGTCGGGGTCGGGGCAAGCAGCAGACATAAGAAAAATGTTTTTATTTATTGTATTATACAATATATTGGGCGGCCCCCATGGCAACCCAAGGTGGGTTGGATTTGGTTTGTGGTGGTCAACGTCAGTGCAACAATTTATAGAACTGTGAATAATGGCTAGGATTGGGTTGAATGCGGCCAAATGATGATGATATTTTGAAAAACATTACAAACAAGACGAGGGTGGTATAAGTTTTTTAAAAAACTTAAGAAAGACATTATTAATCCATTAAAAAATATTTTATTATACCCACAAATTTTTTACCCATAAAATATTCATTTCCGACCCCAAAAATATATATATTCTTAGATCAGGACGACGAGCTGAGTTCAAATTCCGTCTGTCCGTCCGTCCGTCCGACCGTCTGTCTGTCCTCTCCGTCTGTCTGCTTGGTTCTACGCGAACTAGTCCCTCAGTTTTGAAGCTATCGAGCTGAAATTTTTCTGAGTCTTCTTTTTACTTCACGCAACTAATATGTCGGAACCGGCGGATCGGATGACTATTTCGTATAGCTGCCATAGGAACGATTGGTAAAAAACTAGCTCTAGTAAGAAAACTTTTTGTTTTCATTGAAACGTCTCAATCGTGGTATATATTAGTTTTATATGCTTTCATACAATTCAGGAAAAATTTATCAAAATCGGATGACTATAGCATATGGCTGCCATACGAACGGTCGGTCAAAAGACAAGTTCTAGTGAGGAATTTTTTTCGTTTTCCATCGTATCGTCACCAATCTTGGTAGATATTAGTTTTATATGATTTTACAAATTTTAGAAAAAATTTATCAAAATCGGATGACTATAGCATATAGCTGCCATAGGACCGATCGGTCGGAAAATGTGTTTTACTAAGAAAAGTTTTTTTATGGTATCAAATTTTTATTATCAATGATTTAAAATTTTTTAATATCTGATATCTATATCCTATATATATTTTACAGGGTTAAATCAGTTGGAGTAAAGTTTTCAAGTGTATTAAAACTTCGGCACAGTCGAAGATAAC